>JAQIXO010001040.1:0-14205 GCA_034700305.1 Protaphorura armata
TACGCGTGGGAAATTATGGGATTCATTTTGTCCTATGGGATAATATGGGATCCCATGGTTTCCCAAGCAAAACTTATGTTAGGGGCCCCCCCCCCTCAACAAAATCCTAGAGACGCCACTGCACATTATTTAACACAGTCGGATAGATGCGCCAGTATGTATTAATTTGTATTGGTTTTCTTGTCTTGGTCTCTGAAATTGAGAGTGCGTAAGAGATTAGTAGGGATAAAAATAATTAATTATTTTTGTGAAATATTTATAGGTTGGTGCGGATGGGACTGGGACTGGGACTGAGTTGACCGAGACTGGGCTTGATGTTGATATGCCATTTGGTGATAGTGCTAAGGTTGAAGACAAAGAATGGTTGGAACGAGCGGATCATCCTTTGCTGAATGACGTCGTAAGCTCAAGCTCATAATTGATCTTGTCTTTGAGAGGAAAAATAAAATTTTAATTTTGAAACTGATTTCATATTTTCTATTCCAGATTCTAAAACTATTATTTGAACAAGTGCGACGCTATGATTTGAAGGCATGTCGTGGAGTTTGTAGGAAATGGAATGAGCACACGCTCCCACACATGCGCTCTACCTTCCAAATCACGATCCATGGAAATGAATCTAAGAAACAAAACAGTGAGACCCGTCGGATTCAGAATTTTGTGGATCTATTCAAATCCAATGAATTGGGGATTCCTTTTGCAAAGTATCAACTCGGGCCTATTCCTTTTCGTGGAGCAGATGAAGCTGGACAACAATTCCTTCAGATTTGTGGAAATTCTATCAAGGAAATTGTATATGAACTTGACCAACTTGATCTGGAGGAGAGAATTCTAATAATTGAAAATGTATCCGAATTGCTCAAGTTATCGCCAAAGTTGGAATCCCTTTCCCTCCGTGGACAATACTTCTCTCACTGTAGAAATATTGTAACGCTCTTCCCAGATTCAACACCTGCATTGCAAGCTTTGAAAAAATTGACAGTCTGGCATGACATTCGCTACTCCCCAATAGGTTTCTGTCCAACTTTTTTTGACGAATTACTCAGAGTGGCTTTGAATATTTCTCACATCGAAATTGGGGAATACTATGATGATGATGACGGGCAGATCCGAACAAGTCGAGGAAGTGGGGTCACTCCAGTGTTGAATTCCATTGAAAAGTTGGGACGGGAGTCATCCATTAAATCATTGACCCTCCAATCCGTGAATTTCGAGGACTTTCAAGTTCTGAAACGAATGACCGAGAAACAGAATGGATTGAAATTGAAGGAGATCAGTTTCTGGTCCAACTTTGATTTGGGAGAGAACAAAATCTCAACCGTTCCAAGCCAAATCCAACTGGCAACCATTTTCAAAGACACCTTGGAATATTTCCATGTGAGTTTTACACGTCTTGATATTTATTTGATGGAATTTCCCAAGATGCCGCAGCTAAAATCCTTCAAATTCCGTATCCTGTCGGATTCGGATTCCAAACCCGTGGATTTGAACCAGATTTTTCCAACTCTAGAAGAACTGAATTTAGAATTCCAGTACGAACCGTTTTATAATGACACTCACGAACCGGTTACGTTCTTCTCAGAATTCCAAGTCTGTCCAACTGTCAAGACCCTAATTGTTAGGAGCGTCACAGGGAACGGTACATTCCTTAATATATTGAGAGTCTTCCCAAATTTGAGAAAGTTGTCTTTGCGTGTTGGAGGACAAGGAATGGGAAAGGTTCTGCGATTAATTTTGAAGACGATGACACAATTGGAGTCCTTGTCTCTCACCACTCACGTTAGAGCCGAATCCAAGGATGTCATGACATTGGATTCTCTCATCACTGGAATTTCGATTCCAAAACTCGAAAGAATCTGGGATGACCTTCCCCGCTTGGCAGGAATGACAGTTGAAGAGAGGAGAGAGACGATTTTGAATATCGTGCAACGAAGCAAACGGTCTAACGTTCCCTCAATTCGTAATCTAATACGTAAGGACATTTAGCGTTTGTGGACCACCCTGTATTGTATTAGTCTATAATGAAGTTATGTACCAAACCAACCCTGTTCAAATGCACATTATAATTTTATGATCTTGTTTCAGATTTGAGACACCTGAAGCTAGGTATTGCTGTAGGGCCGGCGCTAATTTACAATGTGAGTGACCTCACTGGATACCTGGGGATATATTTGATGAAACATCTGATTAGCTTGGACATGCAACATTGTGAGGTAAGTGACAGTTAATCAGAGATTAACCGCACTGATTTTTTTTGTTAATGTTTATTATTATTGTTTATAATGATATTCTGCTTAAATTCAATTTTTTCTTTCAGTTCACAGAGACTTGCTGCGAGATTTTGACGAAAGAGACAGGACTTGAGGCGTGGAGTTTTCAAATAGATGGTCCCAGAAGAATCGGAACTACTCATATTATTCCGCCCTTTCAAATTGACTACAGCGAACCCGAATTTTAATTCTCTTGTGTGTCATATCGAGCATCTAACGGTTCGGTTCGGTTCTCGATGGAACCGCAACCGAACCGGAACCGTGATTGTAGAACCGGAACCGAACCGGCCAGTGAAATTTAGAACCCGATCCGAACCGGAAACGAACCGGAACCGAACCGAGAACCGCAAAAGATAATAAGACCAGTTTTTACTGAAAAATACATAAAGTTATAGTCAGCTGCTGTATTTGCGGCTTAATTTGTGTTTCTCACTTAACATCTCTGTCCAGAAACATCGATTAGACAATTATTATCACTTGACCTATAACATAGTAGGTGGGTCTAATATGAAAAGCGTGTATTCTGAAACTCGCTGTTGAGTCATCACCTTTGATACTAGAGATAGTACTTCATTCATTAAAGAAATCATTTATAACCGTAGATAATTATCTTGAAGGTGTATACTACTTACAATATTTACAAGATATCAATTTTGATTTGAAATCAAAATATTTGTAAATGTTAGACATTTCTTAACTGCCGCGATGGGCGGCTGCGATCAGCGGCAGGGTATGCAAAACGTTTGTATTCAATATATAAGCAAGATAATACAAAATCGTATATTCGAACACGCGCAGAACTCTAACAAGTAGTTTAACCTGGAAACCGAGTTTAGAGAGTGAAGACATTTAAACTTACGAGAGAAATAATTAATTTGTCGGTTCCCGGTTCGGTTCTAGTGTAATATGTAAAGTGTATAAATAAAATGCGGTTATATTATTATACATTTTCGAAAGGAGTAATTTATTAACTGTGTACTTAATTATTTTGACCTAATGTTTTCTACAGTTTCAGTTACACGAAAATGTACTAGTAGACTAGTAGTATTAGTATTAAACAAAAGAACTCCAAAGATTTATTGCCTAGTGGATCGTTTTATTTTATCATAAACTTATGGGAAGGCATCTCCAGAGTTGAATTATTTCTTCATTTTAAAGTAGAGTCCATGGTCACACATCTTCTCAAATTGCTCTCTTGTCAAAAATTCGTCCGTGTGCAAAACTGCAAACCTTGGACCCTAAGGATGGTACCATTTTAGAGATAATTAAAAAGGTTTCGGCAAACTACCCCGTAAGGCTGGTAATTGGATATGCTGAAGTAGTCGACTCCTTGACCGTCCGAACGACTTAGGTCCGATGACGATTGGTCAATTCTGGTGACCTACAAGAAAAAAGTCACCAAAGAATACATTTTCTTATTGCGGGGTGAACAAAAGTTGTTCAGGAAATCTGGGGCTACAACGCTACAAGACTAATAGGGAGCCAATTCTGACAAAGGGTCTTTTGTCATGCTCTTTGTGCGGTCTCCCATCCATATTTTCCATTCGCTTAGGAGAAGGCGGCCTGCCTTTCTCCACCAGTTTCTCCTACAACTAGGGTAGGGTACGCCGACGTAACTACATAATTAATATGTAAATCCCTAGGTCAAATGGGTATATAGCATCACGCAAAAAGACACGAAGATTCACATGATGCTTGATATGGCCTCGGCTGGGTCAATTTATGAGTGTATTTGTGGGTGTGACACTGACACCACAGGGATAGTCACAAAAATGTGAGACGTAGTAACCTTTTTCTCGATGAACTCGCCACCACTCGGCACCCCATTCGACACAGGTCATAATGTGAACCCAGACTTGGGACAATTCCTTTTGAAAATGTACTTGACTACTTTTCAGCCGAAGTATTGTTCCCTCCAAGGAGACATGTAGCCGAGCCGTGCGTGCTGTCCGTCACAAAGTGAAGGGTCCCTATTATGTCAGTACTGATGCAGCAGTGCTAGCGCAGAACTGCAGTAGTGCTATTTCGCTTCACTGAAGGATTTTTGTTGACACACATATAAATGGGACCCTTCGCTTTGTGACGGACAGCACGCACGGCTCGGCTACATGTCTCCTTGGATGGAACAATACTTGTACTTGAGTATTTTTCAAGTACTTGTATTTGTACTTAAATACTTTTCAAATATTCCCAGAGTACTTGTACTTGTACTTAAATACTGCTCAATTGGAATTGACCCCAGTTTAACATTGTGAGTACAAGTACAAAATGTACTTAAGTACAAAGTACCAAGTACAAGTTCGGAATTGTATTTGCACTTAAGTACTTTATAAGTCTTGACAAAGTATTTGTACTTGTGTTTGAGTACTTTGCAAAAGGAATTTTACCAAGTCTGGTGTGAGGGAAAGAAAACTTGGATTTAAGTTGTCGTGTATTTTAATATTAGCTGCATATGGCATTTTCCATTCTGAATTACATTCCTGATTTTGGATTCGTGGTGAATTTACCAACCTTACGTATAGTACTCCTGATATTTTCAATATTTCAATCACAATAGACTCTAGAATTCCTAGGAGTGTACCATGTACCTAGTGCTTTGATTTTATTCCATGCATCCACTTTCTATTTAAACGAGTGGATTTGAATGAAGGCCAACGCAATTAAAAAATATACATCCATTCATAAAATTAAACAATGCAAGGACAGAGAAATTCACATTCCATTCCTCAAAGACTTTCTAGCTTTCTCGACACGAAAACAATTCGACCTGGTTTTGAACATATGTTTTAGTCAAACGAAGACTTCGCTACAAGACAGTAACTCAAATCGCATCTTCTACATCTCATTCCGTAAGTACCAATTCTTGAAGCAACAACATACAATTAATTACATGAATTATTTTATCACAGGACAAAACTAGGACTCCCCAAAATGGGGGGTTGCTGGAGTTCTGGCGGGTCGCGTCAGAAGATCAAGGCTGTCGAAGTGGCGAATTCTGAGACACAATGTTCCGAAGATGGGATGACGTCCGCATCCCTATCATTCATGGTGTCAGGACCGCAGGTGGCTTCAGTTGAAGCTACACAAGGGAACTTGTGCGAGACAGAAATAACAGCGACTGTCGCAGCCATTCCCGTTGAGCTTCGAACAGTTACGTCAAATTCGGATGAGATTGCTCAAGTGACTACTGGAAATACTGAAGACCCAATTGAAATCATTAATGACGGGAATGGGACAAAGGACATTGTTGCGCTGGATGCAAATTCGGACGTGGATAACTCGGAGGAAACGATTAAAGGCGTTGAGACCGGCATTTCAACTACCAATGCAGTTCAAGGCGAGGAGAAGAAAAAGTAAATATTTCTCTTCGCATGAGACACTCTAGATCAACTCATTAGTTAACTGGGCGGAGTGTTAAAAAAACAGCAAATTAAATTGGAATGATAGTACTCAAAAAATGTTAAATTACTTGCTATTAATTTGGAATAAGTTTATTGAATTCAGATTTTATTAGCCCACTCGAATCAGAAGTAAAATTGTATACAAATTGGTACCACAACAATACTACAATGTCCTTGATTTTTCTTGGCATTCATTCAGGATGCTTAATTAGGGCACTTAGAAAACCTAATATTAATCGTATGCCCTGGCAAGCATATTGCACCAATGCATTCCATTGCAATATCATTATTGATTTTTATTCGTCAAATTAATTAATATTTTGAACAAAACAGTAATATTTAGGTTATACAAGGTTTTGAGGAATAACAAAGTATTTCTAGCGATATTTCAAATAAAGTCGCAATACCAAAAAGTAATATAGGGAGTGAGATTAGGTATACGAGAGTATTTGACCAAAATTAAGGACACTCTATGACCAGCATGTTTGCTCAGAAATTCTGTTCCCAAATGTTTTCCTTAAAAAGAAATTAGATGTTAGTGTCTCAGTAGTGACGAATCATATAAATTAAATGAGTTCGAATCGAATATCACCAAATTTCCGGTTGAACACTGCCTTTCGAATTGCAAGCCATGCATGGCTGCAATCATCCGCGTAAAGCAGTGACGTCAATTGAACAACCGAGGTGGCAGTATGACGTAAAACTTGAAGTGATCGTACATGAATGATATCCGAGTGATTGATCATTCTGTGTTGCATTATGAGACAATCGATATATACTTGTACGTACGACTGCATTGGAAAAAATTAAAATAGAAATTTTTCAAATCAAATCAAATCAAATGGAAGTCCAAAGTACATGATAGCTATGGCAATAATCAGTGTCGCCAGGAATCTATTCCATTGTGATTTTATATAATTAATTTAGGTGTGCATGGTTACACTTTTATTTTGACAGTCTGAATGATTTATATTTTTCCTTAGCGACATTTATTTGTTGATTTTGATCAAAGTCTACAAACATTACAAGACCCTGGATGACCAATTATGTCCTTTCATTCTGTCATAATCAAATACTGTAAAACCAAATTCGACAGCTTGGACCAGAATCCTGGAACAATCTTGAATTAATTATTTGAACTACAAAACTGCTGAAACATTTTTCTCTGGAATCAAAAGTGTGACAACTCTGTAGGAATGTCTATTGACTACTACTGGCGGAAGGTTATTAATATTCCGGACCAATATAATACAGAAAATTTTAAATAAATAACCAATTTAATTAATACATATGTACACCTTACGAATGACAAAATTTTCCTTAAATTATCTGTTTAGTTTCTTCGGACGGCTGGGATTCGGAATGACTACGAGAAATTTGTTTGGAACATTCCTCTTATAGCCCCCCCTAACCGATTTTGACAAACTATGGCTTGTTGGAAAGCTAATGGCGTTGGGATCATGGGAAAAATAAGGATTAAGGGCGCTAGGACCCTTAAGGGTCCCAAATTAAGGATCTAAATTTTCAAAATTCCCATAACAACGAAGTGTTTTTTATTGATTTGCTCCGCTTTCCCTTCGAAATTCTCAGTTGAAATCCCAAAAGTACATGAAAGTTGGACAACTTAGAAAGTCTAATATTGCTACTAACTAATAGAAAGTCAGCAAGTACAAAATGGGTGACAAAGCCAAAGCATTCAATCTCTCTAGATTGTTGAACTTGTGCCGTGACAAGGACGAAATGATAAAATTTTTGCAAGAGCGGAAAGTTATTGCTGCTAAGAAAAACTGTCCGAAGTGTGGGTCTGACATGAAAATGAGTGGCGAGCGTTGGCGTTGTCGAAAACTCAAAAGTGGGAAAAATGGGAAATCAAAATGCGAAACAGAAGTGTCAATCCGAAAAAATTCATGGTTTAGCAAGAGTAAACTGCCCATCGATCAAATTTTACAACTAACATACTATATGATTAGAAACTATGAGCTCCAAACAATTGTCCATGAAATGGAAGTATGCAAGAACAATGTGACAAATTGGATGGCATACGTTCGACAAGTGAGTTATTGCATCCGTCTTGACCTACGGCTACGGTGCGGCTACGCCGCACCTACGCAGTTGCTCGCTAGCGCAAAGGTCGCTTCGCGACTTTGGCGCCCTCGCGCGCGTCCAATCAGTAAACGCGTTTATAACCAACCTAACCTAACATAAAATAATATTGTTGTAACGAGGTATAAAATTGTGGTAGGTCATGGAGGATTGGGCGATAAATTCTGCTGAAAAGATCGGAGGACCTGGTAGGACAGTTGAAATAGATGAATCGAAATTTGGTAAAAGAAAATACAACCGTGGACATAGGGTAGAAGGTCAATGGATATTTGGAGGGCTTGAGAGGGAGACTGGAAGAATTTTTCTAGTCGCTGTACAAAATAGGACTCGGGAAACCTTAACTGCTTTGATTAAACAGTGGATTTTACCCGGGACCACAATTATCTCCGACTGTTGGAAGGCTTACGATCAATTAGGAAAAGAGGGATATGAGCATTTGAAGGTGAACCATAAACTGAACTTCGTGGACCCTATCACTGGGGCACATACAAATGGTATTGAGTCCACATGGCGTCATGCGAAAAGGTTCATGCCTCATTACAGCCGCAAAAAGAGATGCTATCCAGGATACCTATGTCATTACATGTTCCTCAAGTATTGTAAGTCGCAGGGTATTGATCCATTAGAGAAGTTTATGGACATTTTATCAAAAATCGATTTCGATCCGGAGGAACCAGAATCCGAACATTCAGAATCCGAAGAATTAGAGAGCTCAGAAAATGATGAATGAATGTTGATAAAATCTCAATAATTCCTAAGCAAAAATGGAGAAATTCAATAAAATATATGTGGTTGTTATGGGAATTTTGAAAATTTAGATCCTTAATTTAGGACCCTTAAGGGTCCTAGCGCCCTTAATCCTTATTTTTCCCATGATCCCAACGCCATTAGCTTTCCAACAAGCCATAGTTTGTCAAAATCGGTTAGGGGGGGCTATAAGGGGATTATACCATTTGTTTCACTAATGATTGATGGGAAATACATGTTTGGGTCTGAAATTTATAATAAAGTGTGTGATTCCTCATTCGAAGATGAAACCAAATTCAAAATAGCGTTACTCTCAGCAAATAATATTTTCGATCGAATCCAACTTTATCATAAGTACTTTAATGCCAAGAAATTCTTGGAAGCTTTGCATTCACATGAAGAAGGTACAAACACAATTAATCATTTCATTTTACAAAAAGTATTAATGCGGAAATATTTTATAATTGATATGCAGTACGTATTTCCGGATATGCGATTTTTTATAAACCATCACCCTCTTTCGTCACCATTCGTTCTTGATATGAGTTTTTGAAATGTTACAAAATGTTTATATAAAATTCTTTACAGTGTTGACAAAGAATGAAGAGATTGCGGCTCAATTGAAAAAGAAAGGAGATTATTTTGCGAGAGAATCTGAATTCGCCATGGCCAGACGTTCCTACAATCTGGCTTTATCCTATGTTCCTGGTCCTGGAGCATTATTGGGAGAAATTTATGCTGAAAGAGCACACACTGGGATCCTTTTGAATGATTGGCGAGGTTCCTTGAGAGACACTAAATTAGCTGAACAATACACGTGCACTTGGAAAACTCGTTCTGCTAAGACTGATGTGTACATTCTCGATTTGATAAACGACCTTACGAAAATTGACGAGGTGGATGAGGAGATGAGCTGTGATGAGGAAAGAAAGTTGATTTACTTGAATGATGTAGTTTTTAAAGTCCAGTCGGATCCAAGTAAGATTTTGAAATCCGCGAGTAAAGAAGTTGTGTTAAAATCAAACAAAGTCAAAGGCCGTGGATTGTTCGTCAAGAAGAACATCAAAACCGGTAAAAAAAATTAACTAACATTATTCGTACATCATGCTTCAACATTATAAATATATTTTTATCATATTTCTTATTTCTTCAGGTTCAACCCTTATTGTGGAGAAACCGTACGTGGCTGTGTTGAATGAAATTTTGATTTGGGATATGGCTCATTGTAGTAAATGCTTCAAGAAAATCAAAGCCATCACTCCTTGCGATTCATGTGTCTTCGTAAGTAGGGTAGCAGATGTGTTTGCTACTACTATACTTCAAATATTCAATACAAATAGTGAGATACACATTTGGTTTGTAAACTGAATTTTATGTGGAATTCATGAGAATGATAAAAATTTGCGTGGCGAATCTTTTAAACTAATAACACTGCACTATAATAAGAATAGACGCCCGGGACTATATTTGTTTCGTTAAAGCACGCATGAAAATTTTTCATCATAATGATCAATTAGTATTATGTGATGTCCATCAGAGCGGCATGTGCAAATGTGTTCAGCGTCGTGCTGGCTATTACTGTACGACGACGACATGACAGATTAAATGTCTCCTTATAGTCAGAATTCACCACAGGGAATTGTGCGTATAATGTATATCTCTCTTTTGTACGGGGTGGCTTTATGTGAGTCCAATCTATTTGGTATTAATACTTTATACAAATGTATACCGAATACACGGTTCTGAGTGAGTATCATCTATTCCTGTATAGCCACTGGCCGAATGCGTACGGAACATCTCTATATTATTGCACATTCTGTGAAATATTTCTAGTACTAATGACAACCACCATTGTTCAATTTAGGCCACCTATTGTAGCGAAATGTGCCGAATGGCCGACTTTGATGCTGGGCATCGCTACGAGTGTCGCTGTTTGCCATTTCTTCATTTAGTTCGTGCAGATCAATACCTTCACTTGTGTCTGAAAGTTATTTGTCGAACTGGTCCACGAGTGCTTTTTGATATTTTCAAGAATGGTGAGCCAGAGCCTGAGAAAGATGGCGTTGAAGATGTTGAAGGGATCAACCCATGTACAGGTGTTTATGCTTCCAACGATTACTATGCGATCAACCATCTGAAGTCCCACATCTCTGAAGTAGAACTTATGTCCTACATTTGGCTCTCCATCTCAATCGCAGCAATTTTGGATCGTGAAACTGATTTTGTCCGTTCGCTAAATATTTCTGGATATGTAAGAAACGGATTTCTAACATTTTTGTCTATGAAAACACTCCTGAATTGTTTCACTTTTCGATACAATGCCGTGAGAATTAGTGAGCCTAGGTCGCCGATTCAAGATGGGGATATAAACCACGTGATCAAGCGAGGTGACGAAAGGCAGATCATCACAGGAATTTACCCACTCATTTCTATGTTGAACCATAGTTGTGACCCAAATGTCTTTTGGGTGAACAAACCAAACGGAGAAATTGCTATTTTGACTAATCGGGAATTGATGGAAGGGGACGAATTGGAATTTTCCTATGGCTGTGATTTTGCCACGAATGAATATTCAGTGAGGAGTGAGGATCTGCTCAAACGCTATCATTTCCGCTGTACTTGCATTGCATGTACCCTGGATTGGCCAATGTATGATGATATGACGATGAAGAACCGATGGTTTTGCACTTTTTGTCAAGAGTACATGAGATATTCTCGGATGGAATTGATTCAAAGCTGTGTTTTGGAAAAATCTGATAAATCGTCTCTACTCCTCAAATGTAATAACTGTGGGGACATGGATCCGTTACTCATATTCTACCTACGGGCTCAATCCTACGATATAAAATTGTCTCGTGCAAAACATCACATCTGGGCTAATGATCCAATCCCTGCTATTCCACTCATTATTGATGCCATTCAATTTTATCAACAGTACATGAGTCCTCCGGCAGTCAAAATGATTCAAGCCCAAGAAATGCTTCGGGATGCCCATGATCTCCTCATTGATAATTATGTCAATCTCCAAACAAAAACTAATTAATTAAGTAATTTTAAAATGTTCTATGATGAGGAATAGTTAGTATATACAAAACTAAATGTATTGACCAGATATTTTCACTCATTACGTAATGCAAATGTTATACATAAAATGTTGAATGAAACTCACATGAATGTTGTGTCTTTATTTCTTCAGTTCGGATTGCAGCGTCACGAAAGAACTCGTACTAGCGAAATGCCTTATCAATGTTCTGTTTGTGCAGAATTTATCACAGTATTGTGTAAATTAAAAGGGTATTTGAATATGCACACACATGGGGAAGAAAAATCATTAGTTTCGGAGAAAACGAGTAGGAGTGTGGCATTTAATAAAAGTGAGCTTATATAGCAATTAAACCAACCAAAGAAAACGTACAAATGCCCAATTTGCTCTAAATCATTTTATCAGTCCATTAATTTTTCAATGTATTTAAGTGTTCATGGCGTAACGAGACGGTACAAGTGACACAATTGGCCGAAATAATTCTACGGTTCAAGAATACTTCAAAAGCATTTTGTCGTGCACACTCTTTTGTCAAACGAAGGTATTCGATGCACAAACTATAAAATATTTACTTTGTTGAATTATATTTGCTGTAGCAAGGCAAGGGCTGACATTGATATGTCCATATTTATATTTATTATTATATAACTGGCTCGTATCATGGGAGCAAACAAACAGTCCATTCGTGAGAATGGGACTCTCGACTCTGGGAATTTTGTTCAACGATTATCGGCACCCGCATTTTCAATTTGACAAACTTTTCAACGAATGTCACAATGTTTTCAGCGATGAGTATCGAATCAATCGTGAATGGCTGCTTTCTGCTACGAAAATACTGAATTCTCTACTTGCTACTAAAAGAAATTCTCAATAATATCCCTGGCTTGTGTAATATCAAAAATTGTCAGCATGATTTTTTCTTCTAACGGATAAACTTGAAGCTTTTCTCTCGAGTGCGGTTTTTTTTTACAAGATGACAGAAATAGAAGCTTTTTCGTTGTTACATTTATTTACAAAAGTGAGTAAAATATCATAATTTGTTTTCTAGAATCAGTGGCGTTCCTAGGATTTTTTTTTGAGGGGGGCCAGAAACTATATAGTTACAGAATCAGGATGGGTTTCCCGGGTAGTGTACAGGTTGGGACGTACGCCCGCCGCTTGCGGCAATCCCCGCGGAGCGGCCGCCGGAGGCGATAATTTTTTTCAGGTAGGTTAGCATTAGTGGCATGTAAAAGTTGTTTTTACGTAAAAATTTTGAAGAAAATGGCGTCCTTGAATTTAGCAGTTTTGTTTATGACAGATTTTGAAAATTCTAAGCGTACCATTTCTGAATACTCAAAACCCAAGACGTGAAAAATATCTCGTATTGAAAATCCGCCAGAAGGGCTGGGATTGTTTGACAAGTAAGTCTAAAAAGTATATCTTTTCGTGCCCTTGTTGCAATTTTGTTGTCAGTTGAAGCACGTAATTGATAAACGGCCCGAAGGCTTTTTGACTTTACTTGACAAAATAGTGTAAATAGTTGACGCACCACCTCGGTTTTATCCTTAGTATTACCGATTCCGATGATCTCTGTCACGATAATCCTCGCAGTATTAGTTTTCCCAAATAATCTAGCCGGGGCCATGGCCCCGTTGGCCTATTGGATGAGAACGCCACTGTAGAATGTGGAATATTGAGCTTCGAGAGAGTTTTTAAAAAAGAAAGAACTAATTCACGACTGAACTCAATCGCGAAGTTGAAAGAGTGATCCATCTGTCACTCAAGTTATTCTTCTAAGTAATGATAACTTCATATTTATGTACTTCATATAATGAACCTACTCCACACCCAATAAAGAAAACCATTTTAATCATATATTTTGTCAGTTACAGTGATTTAGCCCAGGGCGTAGTTTGAGCAGAATAATTTATATATTGTGCCAGCCCAATATTGTATACGCAAACCTAATATTCCTAATCCCTGTACAATTATGACAATTCTTCATGACAAACCTAAGATGCAAAACCTCGTTTTCTGCATTTTGCTACCGTTTGCAATTTTAACCCATCACTCTAACTAAAATACCTGTACACGAAAGACGAACCTTTCGCAACGTTTTTACAATCTCAGGAATCAGTAAAGACTTTATAGGCACTTTGAGGCACAAACCATAACACTTCGGACAGAGCAAGTCCTTTTTTAGAGTACAAAAATAATTACACCACTGGAAAGATAAATGGATTGAATGCTCCGAATCCGAATGTTCTGTTCCGAAATTTGAAAAATGAATGTTAAATCATTAAAGACGTACTTTGGTGCTTGGGGTCAAATCATTAAATTAAAATATTCAAATCCAAATATAAATAATAATATTTATTTATAATATTATTATTGAGACAACATGAATTAAAGACAATATAAAAGAGTAAGGTCAATAAATTTCTTGAAATCAACTCATAAGCCGTTATAAATTACGAAATGTTTAAATATACTGATTTACAGTCTTTGGGAGAATCCATCCTGAGCGTGAGCCATTTATTATCGTGATATCAGATATCATTTCCTTGGCATTTCGAGGTGGGCGACGCAGTAACTTTCGATAACTTCTCCAACCTCGGTCGAGTTTTTCGGTCCGTTCTCTTTGTTAAGGATCACATTT
>JAQIXO010001041.1:0-14197 GCA_034700305.1 Protaphorura armata
GATGAGCTCGTACGGGATTGAATTTTACTTCTACGAAAAAATGTTTCATGAGTGACTGGATTTATAAATTTGGGTGACCCAGTAGTCTGGTCCAGATACCCAACCCTCTGAACACCCGAATAGTTTACCTTGTGAGAATTCTTCAAAAGTCCGAATCGTCAAATCGTCTAGGAAAATAACAACTCAAAAGCAATGTCTTCGCTGAAACGTTATACACAATCAATTGAACATGAAAAATTGAGACTCACAATATACGGCATTCAGTCCCAATTATATGAATAATTTTATTCCTTGCCAAGTTGCACGAATACGCTAAATGATTTTATTAAATTTCGTATGTACACTGACTCTATGCACACATAAAAACATTTGACGTTAGAGATGGAATAGCGTGTATTGAGAGTTGAGAGCATAAAATTTTAGAAATGTGCAATGTGTAGAAGTATGAGCGTCCCACAATTATTTTATATCACCGTCTGATTGGATTCTCGTTTTGGATGATTTCTTGACGAAGTTTAATTTGTGACAAGTAATTCCTCGCCTCATCTAGTAAATTATATCAATTAGTAATTGATTTTGATGTCAAGCGGAATAATATTTTATTCAACGAAAATCACTTTAACTGCAATAATGGTAGCTTCTTCTACTCCGTGTACGATTATTCAAATCTTACAAATTATATTCATAGGGTTTATGATTTAAGAGGTTTAAGATACAAGAAAAAAAATTAAAAGATTTATTAATACTAATTTTGATACTATTGAAATATTACCAGCCTTGGCTAAGTAAGCCATAGTCTGTACACTTAATGACATACCTAAAAACGTATCATTCGTCCATTCATTCGATGCCGAACTTGTGGGTGAAATAGTCAAAATATCCCCTTTATTCCTACAGAATCTCTTTGTATCTTCAGCACTTGTTAAACGTAGAATCAAAGTATCAAGCTCTGACATTGATCTCACTGTGTCTCCAGTATTCCTAAGGTGTATTATTTCATTGAATTTTCGTTATAAATTATCCAATTTGTATGCGGCAAAAATCTCGGACAATATCAATCCCATCGCGAATAGATCCACACCTTTCCCATAGTTTGCTCCATCTTTATGAGGTCTGCCCATTTCAGGGGCTCTGCAAAGTAAACTAAAGCCACTGTGCTTTGTCATAGTGAGACTTTCGTATCCGTGCACCTGACTGGAAAGCCCGAAGTCTCTTTTATTTTATTTCTGGCGGATAAGCCTCAGAAGACAAATTTTCAAAAAAAACTATGTCATCTGGTCTCGAGCCTCTGTGAACAATATTTAGTGTGTATTTGTATTTGTATTTTTCTTTGTCACCTTCAGCATTCCTCACAACAGTCCGACTCGAAGTCAATCTGATCCATCGGTGAGTGCCTCAGGTTCCGACTTTAGAGATGAAAAGGAAAGAATGGCAGACTTGGGAAAGATCCTTACGAAAAGTACTCAAGTCCAATTACAAGTACTTCGGGCAAGTACAAAAAGTACTCAAGTACAAGTACAGATACATTGAGACAACTTGAAAAGTACTCAAGTACAAGTACAGATACTTTGAAAAGTACTCAAGTACAAGTACAGATACTTTGAGAAAACTTGAAAAGTATTCAAGTACAAGTACAATTCCGTACTTGTACTTAAGTACATTATGTGCTTGTACTCGTAATGTTAAACTTGGCTCAATTACTTTTAAGAAGTATTTAGGTACAAGTACAAGTACTCCGGGAAAATTTGAAAATTATTCAAGTACAAATACAAGTACTTACGAAAATTTGAAAATTACGCAAGTACAAGTACAAGTACTTCGACAAATATTGAAAAGTACTCAAGTACAAATACAATTCCGTACTTGTGCTTGGTACTTTGCACTTAAGTACAACTTCAAAAGGAATTGTCCCAAGTCTGAAGAATGGGAACTTGCTTTTTGCTTGACACAAGAGAGGAGTAAGTAGAGGAGGAATGACTTACTTTACTTATACACTATTACAGATTAAGGAATTTTTGAGAAAAATTGACAATACAAAAACAATTTCTCTCTATATACAGTCAAAGCCTTGATACTGGGCAGAATCAGACAAAAGAGCTATATGCAAGGCCGAGGCCCTACGTGCAAGCATTCCTTCACATAGGGAAACTGGCTTACCAACCCAAACGCTATCCAATATTAATTATTGGTAGCGTTAGGCTGCCTCTGTGAGTCTTAAGCCAGGAGCAATAAGAAAAACGCGTGGTTCTTCCTCAAATCCCAACTCTTGTTCATGGTCATGGATATAATTTAATCCCTGAATCAAATGATTTGAAATGTTGTATCGAGAGTCAAGATTTGTCGGTGCCTATGAAGAACATTCCATCTGAGTCCATTCTCTTAAATTTTTGTCCCAACGATACATTTAAAATTAGAGCTTTTGTATTATTGTTAACTAGTGCATGATAGGAAGTCATCAATAAAGATTTACTACGAGAAATGAAGATAAGCAGTTGAGATTGAAAATATTATCACATATTCCAAGATGATAACGACTCCAGATAAAAAGAGCTAATGTGAATATTATTCGATGTGTTTAATTATTTGAATTTTACCGTATTAACCATCTAAGCTAATCTGATTGTTGAATAGTTGTATCAATAAGTAATTAAATTCAGCCTATATTTGGAAGGCAGCATGATCATTATGTATCACTCTCATTGTGCATGCTCGTTTTTACTAGTCTTCTTTCAATTCATAAGCATTATTTCCCAAAAAGTCTCCTCACATCATCTATCAAAAATAGAAAAATTAATAAAAAATGTTAGAGAATTAAGCTTGTGTTTGAAATTACCTGAAAGATTTGGAAAGTGCATGGCATCGAGAATAGCACATATCCTTTGCCAAGTTACGAGCTCCGAATGGTTTCTGACCAAGTTAGACATGTTACTATTGAACAAAAACTTTGCTGTTAACTGTCGGGCGGCTTCGGGGTTAGGGTTTACAACTCCGAAACTGTTTATGAATTTAGCAACATTTGTTGGCGTCCAGAAAGTTTTATCCTTATTAAGTAGTTTTCGAATACTCAATATGTCACTCTCTATATTACATTCAATAGATTAGGATCGTTATTTGAATTACTAGACTTTTTAGATACTGGATACCTGTAATGATGGATTGTGTCTGTTGGAGTGAGTTTGTAAACTCATTGAATTGAAGAGGAACTAAGCTCATATCCTTCCAATCCTCCTGTCCTTGGCTAGTATCAGTAAAACTCAACGGGCTCAGCATTTTAGAATTATGTTGGATAGACTTGAACACATTCAGATTCTCACTACGGGATGGGATTGGAGAGTTGTCTGATTTTTTGGTTTCAAAGACCCGATTTGTCTCTTCATTGAGTTGTAAAGCTTGCCCAACAGGGGCCGTCAAGTTTCTATTGCTGGTCATGTCATCAATTGTTATTCCTGAATCTATACCTTCACGCCTCGCAACTTTGTTGGGATCAGCCAAATTCGTACTTCTGAGAGATATTGGCAAAATATCACCGTTTGCATTACGAAAGAATCGCTTTTTGTCTTCATTGTCGGTTAACTGGAGAACCAAACTGTCTAACCAAGGTGTTTTCTGTACTGTAACTCCAGTATTTCTGAGATATTTTATCTCGTTAAATTTCTTTTGCAAACTCTCCAATCTTTCTGCATCGAAAATTTCAGAAAGTATTAAGCCCAATGCAAACAAATCCACAGCTTTTCCATAGTTTGCTCCATTCTTGTGAGGTGTGTCCATTTCAGGCGCCCTGTAAAGGGAATTGGAGCCAGTGTGTTTCGTCATTGTAAGACTCTCATATCCCTGCAACAGGTTTGAAAGACCAAAATCTCCGATTTTAATCTTTGTGGGAAAATCATGGTCACATGATTTGTCAAAAAATACGTTGTCCGGTCTCAAGTCTCTGTGAACAATATCCTGCCTATGAATATAATTTAAGCCGTGAACCAACTGATTTGAAATAGAGTATCGAAATTCAAAATTTGTTGGCTTCCGTGATGAACATTCAATCTGGGTCCATTCCCTCAAATTTTTGCCACAAAGTTCCATTTTTATGAAGAGACAGTAAATTCTTTTCTCTGATGATATTTCTGCACGATCAAAGCAATCGATCAACAAACCTTTTGTGTGTGAAGCAATTTTGTCATTCCCAGGACCCCATAAAATTATTCTTTTCAACAGATCAACAGTGAAACCAAATTCACCAGAGTGTTTGTAAGAAACTATATTTGAATGACTCATTTTGGCGAGGAATTTGGCTTCTTTCTTCATTTTGTGTTTCTCAATGACCTGCATTTGTGTATCAGTTTCCCTATAAGGTATTAATTTGACAGCGTACAATTGATCGTCCAATTCATTTCTGGCCTGAAGTACTATACCAAAAGAACCACTGCCGAGAATTGATACAGTTTCATACTCCCAACGAATGTCATCACCAAACTTGGCTTCCGATGCTTTTCTAATTATCTCTTCTACTTTCTCTTGAAATCCTAGTTCGACCAAGGCCCCTCTGACTTGTATGCAATCTTCACTGAAGTCTGTTTCAGTGACGTCATCTCTTTTTATTCCTCGATGTTGAATATTATTCCTAAATTGCCTGAGTGTGTGTATCGCATTGGTCTCAACGTTCCCGATATTGTGATTTGGAATGATTCTATCCCATTGAAATTCCAGAAGCCATTTAATACACAAAGTAGCATCCCATTGCCTGATATCCTTCTCTTCAATTTTTTTCTTATCAATTGTTCCCCACTTCTTATGCGGATGACTCGAAAAGAAATCCTCACCCGTCAGTTTATCCCATATCTCTTTGCGGTTAATTAGAAAGTCTTGAATTACTTCTGTAACTTCTTCAAGCAGAATGTCCTGCTTGAATCCGAACACTAGAACATATGTTAAAAATAAAATATTCCTTGCATTCTTATCTCGGTCTGCAAGAAATTTATTATTTTAATTGATATTGTCCATAAAAACTGACTAAACAGTGTCCTTTACAATTTCAATCTAAAAAGATAAACTAGCCAATATATTTTTTTTTAATTTTGGCCCTGCACTAATTGTAAGTCGTCCACCTACACCTGCCTTGTAACGAGAAAAGAAAAAGTCAGTGTCATATGTATTACAAACCGTATAAATACAAATCAAAAATTGTTACCCACTTTTTGAGCCGTCCATGGATACGCGTATTGAAACTGAAGAATCGTCTTGTCAGATCGCAAATGTATAAGTGTTAAATTCCATCATATGTGTCTACATATTATTATCTGTATCACACTTGTATGACTTGCAAAATTCTTATCATTTTAAACTCGTTATGAACACACATCAGTCAGCTCCATCAGTGAAAGGTTTTAACCTTTAATTATATATGCATGATGTATCGCTATAAGTTTGCACTCACAAATATAACGCGCAATTCTAAAGCCAACATTATACCGATATGAATAATCTGTAATCGAGTGTATTGTCAAGTTCGAAGGCTGAATTCCTACTTGTTTTTATAAGTCCAGATAAATAGTATTCCAATGCAACGTTGTCGAATTCTAAATTCAGGTGTAGTTTTAGCTGGAGAATATGTAGATAAGAGAACCATACGGTTTATCATCTTATGCAGGATGGATGACGGTGGTTTAGTAGCCACCGAGAATTATATTTAACAAATTAATAAGTAACGTGTTTTAAATGATTAAGCCACCGAGAATCATATTTAACAAATTAATAAGTAATGTGTTTGAAATGATTAAGTAATATTCGTGGGAAATGGGTTAAGACTATACTTGTTGACAATGACGCCTTTAATGTACGTATGATGGATTTGTAGATTTGAATACAACAAAACCTGCCTGAAAAGCAATCAGAATATACCAGCGACGCTTCGTACCGCCACGCGTCGATGCTGCGTCACACAAATGGTGCCGTAAACAATTTGGAACACAGGGCAGTGACTTCAATGAGGATTAACATGAGAAATCTGATTAAGAAAGATCAGGTACACTATAGGAACCGTACGCAATCTGTTCTCGTCTAGGTGAGAAAGACTCACAATACATCACGGCATTCAGTCAGACTTTGGCAAATTGTTTATTCTAGTCAAGTTACACGAATACGTAATGATTATGTAATTATATGTACACAAACATTGTATACAT
The DNA here is from genome assembly GCA_034700305.1 of Protaphorura armata. Classification (NCBI taxonomy): domain Eukaryota; kingdom Metazoa; phylum Arthropoda; class Collembola; order Poduromorpha; family Onychiuridae; genus Protaphorura; species Protaphorura armata. The sequence goes on from JAQIXO010001041.1 coordinate 6,177, forward strand.
ACACTGAAACAGGTAAACTGTAAACACTGAATACATACAAACACAAGACCTAAAGGTGGAACAATGTGTTGAGAGCTTAGAATTTAAAATACGAGCATTAGATTAGATTCAGCTGGCTTTCAACCCACTCAAATACTTTTAGTTTACCATCCCGTTTGATTCTCGTTTTGGATGATTTCTTGAAGCAGTTTAATCTGTGACAATTGCTTCCTCTTCTCACCTATCAAAGTATATCATTTAGTAAGTGATTCTTTGACAATTTGACTTTTAATAATTGTAGTAATATTGAAATATTCTTAGAGCTGTGTAAGGACCGTAAATAAGATGAACACTTAAACGTATACCTAAGAATTTATCCTTCGGATTCAAATTTGCACTTCTGAGTGAAATTGGTAAAATATCTCCTTTTGCATTCCGATAGAATCTCTCTGTATCTTTCGGCCTTGTTAATCGTAGGATCAGAGCATCTAGCCCTGGCATGGATTTCACAGTGCCTCCAGTATTTCTGAAGTGTATTATTTCATTAAATTTTTTCTGTAAGTTTTCCAATTTTTCTGCGTCAAATATCTCGGACAGTATCAATCCCAAGGCGTAAAGATCTACATCTTTCCCATAGTTTGCGCCATGTTTATGCGGTTTGTCCATTTCTGGGGCTCTGTACAGCGAATTAAAGCCACTATGCTTTGTCATTGTAAGACTGTCGTATCCGTGCACCTGATTGGAAAGGCCGAAATCTCCCAATTTTATTTTTGTCGGAAAAACTTGACAAGATATATTTTCAAAAAATATGTTGTCTGGTCTCAAGTCTCTATGAACAATATTTTGTTCATGGATATAATTTACACCTCGAATCAACTGATTTGAAATGGTGTATGGAAAGTCAGAGTTTGTCGGTGTCTGCGAAGAACATTCAATCTGAGTCCATTCCCTCAATGTTTTTCCGCATAATTCCATTTTTATGAAAAGACAGTCAATCTTTTTAGTGGCTGATTTTTTTGCACGTTGAAAGCAATTTGATAGCATTCCCACTGTATGCTCAGCAATTTTATTGTCATCAAGATCCCACAAAACTACAGATTGCAACTGTTCAACTGTAAAACCAAATTCACCAGAGTGTTTGTAAGAAACGATGTTCGAATCATTCAGTGCGGCAAGATTTTTTGCTTCTCTTTTCATTTTTTCTTTCTCGATTGCCCTCTTGTCTTGATCAATTTCACGGTAAGGTATAACTTTCACTGCATACAACTGACCATCCAGTTCGTGTTTAGCTTTAAGAACTATACCAAAGGAACCACTTCCGAGAATTGATACTGTTTCAAACTGCCAAGGAATATCATCGCCAAATTTAGCTTCCGATGCTCTCTTGATTACATAATCAGCTTTATCCTGTAGACCGAGATTAGTTAAGGCCTCTCCCACTTTTGTTCAGTCTTCATTGAATTCCCCTTCAGTAGCTTCTTCTCTTTCTGTTCTTAATCGATGCTTAATTTTATTTCTAAATTCCCTGAGTGAATGTAGAGCTTTGGTTTCGACGTTCCCGATATTGTGATTTGGAATAATTCTACGCCATTTGAATTCGTCAAGCCATATGATACATAACGAAGCATCCCATTGTTTTATGTCTTTGCCGTCTATTTTTTTCTTTTCAATTGCTCCCCAGTTCTTGTTCTTACGTGGATGGCTCGAAAAGAATTCCTCACCCGTTACGTTTTCCTTTTCCCATAATTCCTTGCGATTAATAAGGAAGTCTTGAATTACTTCCGTCACTTCTTCAAGCAGGAAGTCCTGCCTTAACCCGAACACCAGACCTAATACAAAAAATATTATTGTAATGTAAAAGTCTATTTATTTAAGTACAACTTTGAATTATGTATTCAAATTGTTACCAACATTTTGAGTCGTCCATGATCTCAAATGCGCAGATATTATGTTTGACTCTATCTGTAACTTGTAACTCACTCTTTCCTCCACAGTAATTATTAGCTATCATGTACAAATATATTATCCGGTGATACATAGCAGGTGTCAAAATTCTCAAAGTCGTCGAACTTTTCTCGATAGGACTAATCTGTTTACTACACAGACTAAAGTCAAACAACGCAATTTATGCAAAATTACGGAATATCTGTACTTGTACCGATTCAGGAGTAAGGAATAATAATAATAAAAAATAAAGCTCTTGAAATGATAATAATAATGCTTCTGTAAAGTGGAAGTGTATCATTTATGAATTTATGGCCGATGATGTTATCGTTCAAACAGTGTGGTTCTTCAAACCTACATTCTTAGAATTTATGAGTTAAAAAATTAACTGACGGAGTTGGGTGTTTGAAATTTTTCGATCTATATAGGCCCAGGGCATGACACTTAATAAGTTCCTCTACGAAATGTACATCTCGATTTTTTCTAAACCTTGTAGTAGGTATATTGTAATGAATTATAAATTAGGTGTATCGGGTTCGGGTTATAAAGATAAAATATATTATATATGAACCACACTGTACTCTGTGTGACTGAAAACTATGGGAACATCGAATTTGATTTGAGCACGGGGACAGAGTGTCACGATTTTCAAACTTACAAAAGTGAATGTAATCAAATCTAACACTTGAATTTGAAATACAAAATAAATAAATTCATAAAACAATTTCTTATTCTTAATAGTAAGAAATATAAATTGAACGTGACATTATTACATGTTAAAGATTACAGGAGTTGAAAGGAAACATAGTCATGGAGGAGTCCGAATCCAAATCCCCGTCTCAAAATTCCGTCAACAATTACGGGTAAAATTTTAATCTTAGTTGCATTCATTTCATTAATGATTAATGTTGGAGATTGAAACGGACAACTTATTACAAACAATCTTTTATTTTAGTCTAATATTTTTTTTGATTCACTCACGATTGACAGCGTGGTCAATAAAATTTTTGGTTGCAATTAGTATGTATTTTTTGAAAATTTTTGTACACCTTTTATTCTATTTTTATTTACAAAATGATTACTGGTTAACATTTTAAAGTGGAAAGTGGATTTTTATACCATGATTTTTCTTGGACATTTTTCACAGAACATACATAGTGAAAATGCCGCGAATGAGTATGAGCAATGTGTCTGTGAATATTGTAAAATTGGACTTGGATTCTTTTCAACACTTTGGTAACCGAAGACACCTCCCATTAAATGATAAAAAGTCAGAGTCAAGTGTGAAGACAAGGTCAAGGTCAAGGTCAGTGGAATGTATTTAGCACAGTATTTAAAATTATGTTATAAGATTCAATTTAATTTTAATGTTTCTTCTGTACTTTTGTTAGTAGTGGTGGAATGCCGTCAAAAGTGTCTACGAAAAGGAAAAATGGGCAGAGAAAATCTGAACCACCCCGCAGACGTTTTCCGTGTCCTTACTGTGACAAGTCGTTCATAAATGCCAATTTGGAAAGACACGTACGAATTCACACCGGAAGCAAACCGTTCCGTTGTGAAAAATGTGACAAGAGCTATGCTGACAAAACTTCATTAAAATTCCACAAAACCACAAGTGCTCATTTGAATGGGAATAGAGATGCTGGCCGGAAATCCGTTTATGTCTGTGAATTCTGTACCAAAACATTTACAGATTCGGACGTGTTAAAAAGACATGTGGACTCCATTCATCAAAGTTGTCGTAAAGTTGTCAAGGTCAAAAATGAGAGTGACAGTGAGGAAGAAGTAGTCAAAAAGTCAAGCGTTGAAAATTGGCAAGTACATAATCCGAAGCTTCCAAACCATTCCAAAGTCCCTTGCCCACTTTGTCGGAAAGTCTTGTGGGATTTTAATTTAGAACCACACCTGCGTACTCACACAGGAGAAAAGCCTTACGAATGTGACTACTGTGATAAAAAATTCAACCATTCGAGTAATTTTAGAAGACATCTTCATCGAATTCACGGGAAGACGAAGCTGCCGGAAAAACGTGGAAAAATTAAATCTTCGGTTGAGAATTCGTCAAAAGTCCGAATCCGCAAATCGTCTAGGAAAACCACAAAATCGGCCTCAAAATCAAAATCCCCGCGAAGAACTACGAAAACCAATTCGAAAGTTAAAGTTCAGAAATCCACACAATCAAAAATTCCAGAAAATGGAGAATCTGCCTTAAGAAAATCATCCAAATCAAAACTAACCGACCGTCCAAGATACTACTGTTGCAAAGTGTGTCGGAAACGTTTTAGAACACAGAGAGCAGTGATTTCCCATGCAAGAGCCCATGCTACCCAATACTCTTGTGAATATTGTCCAAGGAAATTTTTTTCAAAGCCTAAATTAATTGAACACATGTTCCTTCATCAAACTGAAACTTACGGATTGCCAGTTAAAGTCGAAGATGTAGTCGTTATGGGATTTAAACGTGAGGTCGACAAAATCTGCGAAAGTGTGCCTCTGCCTGTGCCTGCTATTGTGCCAGACGATTTTACTGACCCACGACCCAAAATATTTTACCCACAAATGGAATTAAAGACTGAAGGAGAAAATGAGGACGAGCCTGTCGGTGCTACAACGACGACTCCTACGTCATCTAATTATGTAATTCAAAATATTATTTTGAATGAAGACGATGATGAAGTCATTGACCTCAACATTATTGTCCATGGTGATAAAAATCTTGTTGATCCTTTATGCTTGGAATGAAATGTATCTAAATATAATTTGTACATTAAATTTCATAACAATAAACACACACCACATGTAATTGATTGAATGCTGCTTTCCAGATTCTTTTTAGATTCGGTGGTGGGTGAAGTATAAAAGAAATTCCAGAATAAGCGATGATATTGTTTTTATTCCGATAAGTTACACACCTTATATATCTACATCTACATTATAAATTTTATAATTCCGACGACTTAAATACCGTGAACCTTTTCTTGGTTCTTTGATCACTACTTGATTGTTAAATTTAGGAAAAAGAAATACTGCTCTATGAATACGAATCAAGGCTACTTGAACAGGATGTTCTTTATTTGAATTCGTATAAAATCGTGTAATATGAATATGGGGGGTATAGCCATACCATATTATATTCTTGTGCCCTGCTACGAATCCACATAAAAAATATCTAAGTCTGCTACCATTATTTACAATTAGAATCTGATTCATAATATTACGTACTGGTTTATTGCTTTGCTTTGCCTGGAGAAGTATAACGGATGAGTTTACGTCCTAATAAATATTCTATGAATACGTAGTATTCTTCCTATCTCTCTCTTTTACGGAATTTATTTACTAATCCTGTCGAAATAGCTTTAAAAAAATTGCAAATTAAACTTTAACCTTCTAATACAAAATTGAAAAGCAGAGTCACGTTAGAAGGATTTATTTGAGGGGGGCCATCTGAGATTGATCCTACCTATGCTAATGCTAATCTCCATTTTTAATACTATAAAAGATAATGCAACCACAAGCCATACAATCTAGTCACACATGGTGATAAATTATTTCTATAAATAATTGAAATAGCCACTTGCATACTTTATTTAATAATAACCTCATAAGTCTTGATACTAATTTTGATATCCCCAAATTCCTGCAGTATTGGTTATCCCAAAAAATCCAGGGGTCAATTCCCTGTTAACAACACTGAGAAGGCGGAAATAAAATCTCGAAATTAAATATGGGGAAAATGAAAAGGAAATGAGAATAAAAATGGATATTGGGCAGAGCCAGACAAATAGATACTTGCCCTTGGGAAAGTCCCAGTCATACGGCACACAATATCAATTCTCTCCTCTCTCTTGATGTTCCCAGTGAGATAAAATTTCTCTAGGGTCTGACTCTGCCCTCCGGCTCCCGGGAGCAAACAGCGCAAGTCAGACAACGTCCACTTTTTCCCAAAATATCCAGTGATCGTCAACTTATTTAAGCGGGGAAATTGCGTTCCATAAGATTCAATATCCACATGATCTATGTTATTAAATTCTGTCAAATTGATTTCTAAAGTTTCAAGATTTTCCATGACGGGTGGGAATAGTGAGTCTATCCGATCATATTCAGGATCAAAAAGCCAGTTCTCACCTTCACCGTTATTTAATTTTGCTTGTCCCAAAACAAGTATGATCAAACTGGATTGAAGAGCATGAAGAATTGATCGAATCCAATTGCATTTCTCATCACCAGAAATTTTGTTGAGGCAAAAAATGGCGGAGGTAAGGGAAGTTGGCGAATTCCATGATCTTGTTCTTGTCAATAAATAATAAATACGTGGAGTCAATATGTGCATTCGTGATGTAGAGTGTGGTCAGTGAATTGAGTGAATCTCGGAGAAATGGTTCCATGCACCTCAAGGCAAGGACAAAATTTGACAATTGGTTCGTAGATTTGAATTCCAATTTCTCTAGATTTGAGGTCAAGGAGGTCGTGGACAATATTTTTCTGAATAATTCAACAGAATACTGAACCCCTTCGGGTTCTTTGAATTTAATACTGGTTAATTTATGTAGTTGAGGTAGGATTATTAATGGGCAAATGATACGTTCCTCCACTACACCCGGTCCCATTGGGTTTCTGACCTCGCCATTATAATGTGAGAATCGGACACAAAAATTCAAGGACTCCAGATTGGGTGTGGCACTGAACAAGGCACTTACACTCTCCATAGTCACAACTTTGGCACAGTCATACACGTGACATTCATTTTTTCTTGGATGTGTCTTTGGACGGATTTTAATTTTGAGGTGACGGATGGATTGTCCTTGAATTTCTAAGAATTTTTTCAATTCTGGTATGACCCCTGCCAAGTAAAAATCACTGTCAATGATGAGACCGTCGAAATGGAGTCTTGCTGCAGTACCAGACAAAGTACTTATGGCAGTGTCCAATACTTTTCTAGATTGTCGTCGCCCGTAAAACGCATTGATGTTTCGTAGGAAGAGGGATACTTTATCATTATACCTCAAGGGGATTTTAAATGACATCCCGGCTCCTTTAATTCTTCGGACAATCATGTTATTCCATTTGTGACACACCAAACGATAGTTGATGAGTTTTCTAGGAGATTTCTCCAAGTGAAACAGGATTCTCTCCACTACCTGAAGGAGGAACCAATAAAATTGTGAATTTTATTAAAGAAATTATACGCCAGTTGCTTCCAATTTGATGTCATTCAATTCAATTCCAGAAAATCTTCTTTAATTCATTAAATATTAATTTAGACTTACAAGATCCACTGTCAAAGTATGAACGGACGACGATGAGATAGGGCAGCTGCTGCTGGTCTCTGAATCTTCCGACATTTTAAATCTCCAATTTCTTTACAAGTCGGCACGTCACACGTCGTTATTGATAGTCTTATTGTTAGTGTAGGGATGAACACGAAATGTATTCAATTTTCTTTCTTTGTCTGCAATTTAAAAAAATTAACAATACAAATACAAGTCTTTATCTCATCAAGTTGTTCCAATTAATTAAATAATTAAAATACTCACGCTGTCAGCAGTAAGATTACCGGACGCGTTTTCTGTAAAGTTGGAGTTTGGAGTAACCGTTTGTTTTATACTAATATAATTAAGTAAAAATTGAACTGAACTGTCCGGTATTGGTAATGCATTATGAATTATTGCATTTATGGTTCATTTAATGTGTTGTGTTAATTTTGTATCACGTTTAAAACAATAATGCACAGTTGAAGTGAAAGTAAAAGTGAAAATAAAGGAATTGAATTCTGTGCGAATTCGCACCGGAGTGACCGGAGTTTCTGACGAATCCATGATAAATAAGTAATTTCTTAATGGGGCAAGTTGGGAAGAGGATTTTCCAATATTTAATGTATACATTACAATACATAATGTGGAAAGTAGAGTCTGATAATTATACACAAACGGCAAACACTGCACTATCATTTAGTGCATGGCACTGACTTCTAACTCATTGTTTTTTGGAACCAGCCAAGGAGGTTAATATTTTTCAATAATTTTGTCCTTGTGGCCTTAGTTCTACTCCGAGTGATCTAGCTTAAATCTGAGTTCTTCGATGATTAAGTTATGTATTAG
>JAQIXO010001042.1:0-14197 GCA_034700305.1 Protaphorura armata
CGTGCGCTTTGGATAATCTGTCGTGCGTTTTGGAATTATCTGTCGTGCGTTTCGTTTTATTTGTCGTGCGTTTCGTTTTATTTGTCGTGCAATAATATATTTCCCGAAAAAATAAGTCTCAAAGATTATCCCGAGCACGAATACTAGAGTTCCGGTGTATGCGCTTGGGATGGATGAGTAGAGGTGAGCCGGGTGTTGTCGATCAACGACGAAGCATACTGTCATCATCGGAATCAATGCAAAAAATGTATAAATCAATCCAATCAGAATTTTCTCCCTTATATTTGGTTCGGAATAGCTCATCTTGAAACATTTGTCTCCTATTGCATATAAAGTACATATATTTCACGCTTCATATAAGAATGTATTGAATAAATTACCAAATTGAAGGTTGAAAGAGTTCATGTGCCTGAGAGTATTGGTAATGCCTTCAGAATGAAGTAGAATTGATGAAAATATGATGGACATCCCTGTTGTGTACACAATCCGAAAGAGATGGAATGCCAGGCGGTCAAAACTATTTGTCTTCTGGTATAATTCCATTGTTTCTTGCAAACGAAGGAATGTGTACAAGCAGTACGCGTAAGCTGAGAATGTCAGGAGTTTAATGTAGTGGATTTTCCATTCTGCTTTAGTTTTCAAGAATCTTAACTCTGATTTTGACCATTCAAACGGAAATATCCACATTTTGCAGCATAAATCGGCTACAAACTCACAGCTTCCACTTCACGCTTACTCAACATTTTAAGGACAATGTGTACGCTTTACGATTTTTCGCGGTGTGCCAAGTTTAGTTTTCACTACCTCTGACACTCGCTCTTCTTCCAGGCGTTCCAGGCTGACTGATTCCATTGTGGCTCTTTATACATACCATATCTCAGATTTCGGATTTAATAATACCTTTGTAAATACATTTATTATTACGGGCCCGTAATCAAATGTATACGCATTGGGTATTGAAATGACTCATCCTCGTTAAATCCCCTCGTTCGTAAGAAACTGCATGGAACCATCTAAAATTTTACCCTACAATTATATGTATATATGTATGGATCATTTGCGTAATTTAATTTTATGGCCATTAACTAAGCGAACCGACAGAAAGTTCAGGTTGTGATTATGCCAATTATTTCATCCACCATAAGCGAGAGAATATCATGAACAACACTATTCCGTCTTTAGATTCCCGTACGTAAAAATGGGAACAGAATACTGTACAACTGCTCTTCAGGGCGAAATCGGCATGATTTTCGGACATACGATCAGCAGAAGAAATGCTGCAGAATATATTCTGCTCATGCGGAAAAACCGCGCGGAAACAGCGCATGCAGCAAATTCTCTGCAGAATTCTCTCCACAAGACACGGGCAAAAAAATACTTTTATTTGCTCTCTCACTGTGTATTTCTCCCATGCCAGCAGTCGGACTCGAACCCCAACTCATCGAAACATTTCAGACCATCTTACCATTGCGCTAGGATCCCTTCTCTGGTTTCGCTTGGTGTTTAGTTCAACTCATTTTGCCTATTACAGAATGAGGAACGCGTTTACCAATTTCTACTGCCCAAAGTATTTCTGTTTCACATATGGGATAAAAACGAACGTACCCTGTGAAAAATGTTACTTTTATCTCAATCAACCGATTCTACTCAAGTAAGGTTCATATAATCTTCTTATTCGATATCTGCTTGAAGGACAAGCAGGTAACAGCTACCGTTCCGAGAAATCTTAAGTTGCGAAAGAATAGAGATCCCAGTGGTATTAGTAGTACTTTATTTGGGCGATGTCATAAAAATCTCTTGGCGAGCATGTTATTTATACCATGTGTTGTGTTATCCGAAATTCTACCCGCAAATAATGTAGAGCATTTTAAAAAAATTGTTCGTGCTCTAATGATTTTATCCGGCGAGTCCATTTCGGTGGAAGATTTGAACACTTCCGAATCATTGGTGCTTGCTTTTGTTAATGAAACTAAAATACTTTGGTGAGTGAGCACTATTGTATTTACAATGTCCATTTACTACTTCATGAATGAAATTGTGTACAAAACTAGGGACCTGTGTATACATTCTCTGCTTTTTTTGAACACTTTAACGGAATTCTATTACGATATTTCCACGGTACACAACAAATTCAAAAGCAAATGTCAGATCATGTTTTAGATTTAGCACAGGTTCGCCTACGTGAAAAATATTTACAAAATATGATTGGCAAAACGTTGTTTTCATTATTATTGAAAACAAATGAGAATAAATTCACACATATATAAAATGTGACATTGAATTTTTAGATGTTAGTACAGTTAGTGAGTTTTCAATGCAGGAGAAGTGTAGATTGGAAAGTGTGGGCTTCGGCTGCTCGCATTTCTATGGATTGAGTTTTTCGTCATGTACGATATTGTGGGAAGTGTTCAAAGTTTTTGATAAGACACAGACACATCTAAACTGTGTGACTGTCGTCAATTCTAAATCAAAATAAAATCAACCTAAATTATGGAACTTGTTAAGTCACCAAGTTCTCCATTTACGTTTTTTTGTAAAACGATATAAAAAATTGGTCACATTAATACAAATGTATTGAAAATATGAAATTTATTGTTTGCAAAAGCACTTCCGGGTCAATATTATATATTGTACAAATACAAATTACCTAGAATTAGAATAAATTTAAAATGTAATCATTGTTGTAATAAATCCATAACACAAACGGGCTTTGATAACCGCATTAAAATTCACAAAAAATGTTTACTTTGTACCAAATGTACAAAATTTAATTGCTAATGCGCCCATGGGTCTAAATTCCACCCAGAAATCGCAACTTTTTGGATCATTTTCATCAAGTTGTGCAGAAAGTTCTCTGCAGGAACTTTACGCCCGACGAACAACTATGCACTTTGTCACAAAATTATATGAAGAATTTCTGCTGCAGAACGTAGTCTGCAGATCGAAAGGTCTGAAGAAAATAGTCAGCTGAATTGAGCAGCATTTGTGTGGAATTATTTCTGCTGAGTTCGCGCTGTAAGATTTGTCAACAGAATTCTGTTGACGGGGGTAAACACCACCAGGATTCTGTTGAACTTTGGCGTACGGGTTGATTTTGAAAATTACCTTGTCCTGGATCGTATTACGTAATGTTTCAAAGGAAATTCAAAATTGGTTTGTTCATAGCCTACATATCCACAATCAGTTGATAATGAGATTTAAATGGAAGATAGTTATACATAATTTAAGTATCGGTTTACTACGGATATTGCTCTTGTTGTCGTATTTTGCGGATCACACTGATCTGTGGCGTAGGCATTCTACTTGGGCTGGAGATAAAGATCATGGTCTACGTGGATTATGTGCATTCTTGAAGAAATACAAAGAAATGTTTCGTGGACAACACGAAACATTTCCGTTCTATTCTTAATAAGTCCGGTATTATTACTATGGCCACAAATCACGGGTCGACTCAATAAAATGCACATGAGAAAATTTCACCATCCAGCGATACTTCACATGAGTAAACACATGTTTTTTTATTACGAATTGCAGCCGTAATGGAGCGAGTCCCTTTTCTTCAGACCGTATTAAATGTTTGATTTGAAAATAAATTTCGTACATACACAGAATGATTCTTTAATGGCTGCACTACTTTTACTACTAAATCTACTTCGACTACCATAGAAATCAAATTTTACCTCTAGTCTCTGGAGACTTTCTCATACAATTAACTACTCCAGAGTAAGGAAACAAGTGTTAAAAATTAAGAAGTAAGAATATTGTGCCGTTGATGATGCGGTCAATTAAAGTCATCTTGGCTCTATTCTCCATGTAATACAAACCTCCGATTCTCATTCGGATTGGACCCAATGAATTACAAATTCTCAATCCGAAGTTTCTCCTCCGAGGGATATCCAGTTTGACTGATGCATCGCAGCATACCTTTCTGAAGGAGTGACAAAATTTCTGGGATACAGAAAATAGACCACTCATTGCTTTAGCGGCAGGAATTACAATTGTGTAGCATGCAATTCCACCAGTTAATAGGAGCACATAGATATAAATGCTCATGGCATCTTTGATCCGTACCACACAGAAGAATGCCATCATAAGTAGAGCAGAATAGAGTACTTTGAAGCCTGGTAAGTACAATTGTGTTATACTCTCATTGAAAATGGTGTTCATGATATACAGGGCTCTGTACATCTTTGTGATTTCGTCAAAATTTAAACTGACCATTCGACCGAGCGGATGGCTTGAGCTGGAACAAATAAATAAAACGTTATACAACAAATATTAGACGAGATTTAAATTGAAGAATTGATCGTACTTGATAACTTGTAACCAGAACGTGACACTGAATACGTATGTGTGTATTGTCACTGTAAACAGGAGAGCCATAAAAACTGCATTTGAGAGAAAATAAGCCTCAAAGATTATCCCGAGCACGAATAATACAGTTCCCGAGTATCTCTTTGGGATGGATGAGTAGAGATGAGCCGGGTGTTGTGGATCAACGATGAAACATATTGTTGCCATTGGAATCAATGCGAGATGTGTGAAAATCAATCCAATTAGAAGTTTCTCCCGTATATTCGGTTTGGAATATCTCATTTTAAAACATTTCTCCCCTATACATTTAAGTACATATATTATACAGATGTTAAGAGGCAGTTGTACGGAATAACGGATCGAAGAGTAAAAAAACCAGACCAGTTATGGCAACTAGTATGGATGATATAATCACCTAGAGCATTGACGGACGCAATACTGAGTAAAATGGTGAACATTTTTTTTTCAATTTTTTTTGTAACAGTTTAACTTGACGAGATGTCGAATTTGGGGGTCGGATAAGAACTCAATTTTTTCAGTAAATGAGCGAATTGTCTAACTTTTGTACATTGATTCACAAACCGTAAAACCTTCACTTCGCCGAAAATTCTTTCGAGTTTCAAAATATCCGTTTTTTTTTGGAAATCATACACTTTAGTGTGTTTTTTATTTAAAAATTTATTCAGAGAGGATAAGGTGTAGGGTGTTTCAAATATTTGGCGCCAATCACGTGCTATGCATTTCAACCTGTCTCGCGCTAGTACCACCATCCGCTTAAATTAAAAGTATCAATGTATTAAATTAACTACCAAATTGAATGTTGAAAGAGTTCATCTGCCTGAGGGTATTGGTGATGCCGTCAGCATGAAGGAGAATTGACGAAAACAGGATGGAAATCCCTGTTTTATACAGCATCCGAAAGAAATGGAACCCCAGGCGGTCAAAGCTTTTCGTCTTTTGGTATAATTCCATTGTTTCTTGCAAACGAAGAAATGTGTACACCCAGTAAATGTACGCCGAGAAAGTCAAGAGTTTGATGTAGTGAAGTTTAAATTTTGCTTTAGACTTCAAGAATCGTAACTCTGATTTTGACCATTCAAATGGAATTATACACATCTTGCTGCATATATCGGCTACAAAACTCACGGCTTCAACTTCACGCTTGCTCAACATTTTAGAGACAATGTTTAGGCTGTACGATTTATCGCAGAGTGTCAAGCTTAGTTTTTACTACCTCTCACACTCGGTGTTCTTCCAGGTTGACTAACCGCATTTTGCCTCTGAACCCAATAGCACATCGCAGATTTCGGATTCCATAATACTCAATATTACTCAATACATTTATAATTACAGGTCAGATATTAAATTACTTCCATAGCGTGACATAATCCCACCATGAATCCCAAATTAATCGAGTCATTGATTTGCGTCCTCGATAAATTTCTCGCTCAGAACAAACTCTGTGCCAACTATTTAAAATTTCACCCTACAATTACGCACTTGAATCTCAAACGTGGGCAAATATAGTTCTGATGAGTTATGAAATAAGGAATTATACGGACGACATGTGTAATTAATTCGAGGGACGCTAAGCGAAACGATGGAAAATACTGCTGTGATTATTCCGTCCGGAATATTCGAGAAAACTACGTAACGTATACAGTATAGAATAATTGCGAGTTTCATCATTGCATCATGATTAGATTGAAACGTAAATCACCTGTCCTGAATCGCATTACACAATTTACTTCATGGAAAAGTCGAAATTGACTTTTTCGAGTCTCTACATTACTCGCAATCAGCTGATAATGAGAGAGTTTAAATGCCAGATAGTTCATATAGTTCGTAATTTAATTAACTATCGGCTGTGGAGTATTAAATTTTACTAAGAAATTGTTCATGTGTTTATATTTATCAATCAAGTACTAAAATACTTCGGACGAGAAATCAAATATTTGATTGTGGACTTTAGAACGGAATATCCATTCATACGTGCGTCCAAGCCAATTGTAAGGATCATGAGTAATTAAGTGAAGGACACACCACGCAGGACGATGGAAAGTTCAAGTTGTGATTATGAAAATTATTTCGTTGTCTATTATTTCAATTAAAAGACAAATCCTATTAATTACTCCCAACCCAGGCCAATTACGCCGCCATATATAGTCGATAGCTGGAAATACCACGCAAACGTTTAAAGGATTTAATCGGGAGAGGATTCTAGATAATTTAAGTAATTGTCTGCTCACATATATCAAGGAGGTTTGTTTACATGTTAAATTATTTTATTGCGCCCTTGTGCTAGCTAGGTGTATTAACATAAGTATTTCCCGTTCTGGTGTCTGTCCTTATGCGTCCGACCGGGTTCAATCTAAATTAAGTTTTGCCAATTTCGTCAAGGTGTGTCGTCCACTGTTGTCCTAAATAAAATATAATACTGTAATTGCAAATTTCCGCCGTGTTGTTGTGGCGAAATTCATTTGCAACCGCTCTACCGCACTTTAATGATTTCTAATAGAATAATATGTGGATTCCACTTTGAGAAAGTAGTCAGTGAATACGTACAGGGTGGGCCAAGAAATACGGACACACTGAGACATTAGAGGAGAAATTTTTTGTTCAGTTTTCTCAAAAATCATTTGGTATACTTCATAAACCTTGAATTTAAGTTGAATTATCCTTTCCTCAGATTCGGTTGTCTAATAAGCCATATCTCGAATAAATCACTCAAAGTTTGTCCTCATTTCCTGCCCCACACTGTATGTAATGTATGTACAGTAGTTTATGCCATTAATGGTTTCGACTTAAATAAAATTGTCTTCCCTTGTGTGCAGTGGCGCATTGCATTACTCGGAATTGTAGAGTCCAATTGGTTAAGATAACTCTATTCTTTTTCCATAGCCACAGCCATAGCCTTGTACATCAATAGATATGAGTGCCACTTGAATGACATCAACAAAGCACTTAACAACACCTCCATATTACGTAGATGCTAAACGTATCGACTCACAAGAAAAATTTGCCTTAATAATTTATATAATGATGACGTTCATTAGTAAACGTTCTTTTCTTGTGACATCCTTGTTCGCATAAATTGTTCGCCAAATGAAAGGACACAAATTTGACCATACTGAATAAACGGAAAATGGCATTGAATTGATTGCTATTCATGTTAGCATGATGGAATTTAACAATTAAATTGTAGAATACAACTCCAATTTGATTCTTCCATTCAAACGTTGCCTTGAATTCCTATCAGTATACCTAGTCATGTCTTGGTCGACACTCTTTTCCTTAACATTAGCCATCGGAGAAATTCCGTTACATGCAAATATATTGATAATTTCCATATCCTATCCATACACTGCAAATATTTCAAAATTTGCGAACTATTATCATAAAAATCAAATTACCTTATTAAACTGTCACAATTATTTAAATAGACATTTTGAGAAATCAATTAGTCCTCAGTTCGATTTAGTTGTCATTACTGGAAATTCCAATCCCCTGGAAGTGACAAATATTTTTCAAATACTAAACAAACTTCGTAATGAAAACATAGCGAAAGAAATTTGGGTTGATTGGTTTACCAATTCAAATTCAACGGAAAAATTCATAAAGACAATAGAGAATTGGCCAGGAATCCAGAGTTATGAATTAAATCAAAAATTATATTTCAATTTAATAGTAAATTCAACACGAGCCGTGAGCAGTGTGTATGAAGTTTATTGCATTCGTGGGAAAAAAATTATATCAAATCTCGCCGGAAGGGGTAGAGTGTCAACGATAACCAGGCGGCGTAAAAATTTTAAACAAATGTTAATCACTGGAACTCATGTGGTGAGAATTTTATTTCCCTGCAAAATACTTGCAAAATTCACGTTGTTCAAAAAATATGCATGCACATTAAATATTTTTAGAGAAATTGGAACATGAAAACAAAGACAGGGAGAGAGACGGCAAAATGGAATATTGAGACGTACACACCTACTTACCAATATTTGGCATATGCACAGGATCTCTTAAATTTTAGGTAATTTTTAAAATATACCAAGCTGAATTTGTTTTGTTACCATGAAATTTTATTATTGAACATTCTTTTAGCCTTCAAACCCTAACGAGTGACACATTTACAAAATTCGATACAGATGGAAAATGGATTGGAATGATTGAACTTGTGCTGAATGGAAAAGCTGATTTGGCGGTTAGCGCGGATGCCATTTTAGTGAGAACTGCACAAGAAGTTCGATACTTGTCTCCGACCACAACAATTGAAGTGTTCGTTGGTTCACTTCAAAGTAATATATTTTTGTAAACGTCGAGTTCAACTTTGTTTATTTATTTAGGACCAAAATATACTACTCGAAGGAAGAATCCAAGAGTCACTGGATGTACGTACACGCGTTCAGAAAAAATGTTTGGCACTGTATATGGGCCACACTCTTTCTAATAATGGTCAGTGGATTCATCATAAAAATAAAAGGAGAAAACACCGTTTGGTTTATTGTGGGTTTGGTTACTCATAATGGTTAGTTCCTAACCTGTACAATATATATGCTAGAAGAACCTGGATATAATTAGATTCTCCTTCCTGTTATTTTGAATCAGATTGGACTCCGACTAAAATACCAACACCGTTCCGTTGCCTTGCATTGACAGTGTCTATGCTTACAGTTGTTTTATTTGCAATATTTTCTGGCCGTTTAATTTCCACACTGTCTACAGCAAGGGATTTAGTTGACACAGTTGAGGATTTAATTGATGAAGGATATTCCTTTGGATTCCAAAAAGGATCTTACTTAACGTCATTTGGTCAATTGAATGTAACGCATTACTCAATACCTGCATTATTTAATGACTAGGAAGGAAAAGACTCATTTTTTGAAATACAATTCAGAACCCTGACATCTACAAGAAGCCACAGAGTCGAACAAGCCAAGTGTACGCCAACGTGAACAAACAAAAACCGCATTTACCGCTCCAGGAAGGTGCAGCAGAATTAGGTAATATGGTGAATGAAAAGTACGCATTCATCACCCAAGAAGTCAAAGCATTCTACACGGCCATGAGTCAAGCCCACACGGATGAGAAATGGTGTGAAGGAATTAGAAACATCCCTGTCTCGGAGTATTCAATTCAATTCTCATCATTCGTTCGAAAAGATTCACCATTTTCTGAACACTTTAATTTCGCGTATGCATCAATATTTTCTCTCTCAATTAATCGCATTATTTTAAGATTTAAAAAGTAAAAGAAATAAGCATGAAATTGAATTCCCATTTCAGGCGCATATTGATGAAACAGTCTGGGATTGCAGAACTAGGATCTAGAAAGAAAATTGCTGAACTGAAACGTATCAAGCCAGACTGCAAAGCCGTTTACCTACATTCCTTTAGTATTTATGATTTAACTATTCCGTTCCAAATCGTTGCATTCGGAATTCCTTTGGCTCTGGTAGTCTTAACTCTTGAATTAATTATGAAGATGAGAGTTAAATTGAAAATGAAACTTTCTAACAATAAGGAAGTAGTTTTATTGGTTTCCGTTAAAATTGTGCAGCCTAAGTGTAAGCCCCGTTCAGTATGTATTAAATAATATGGACACGATATGTCATATCTGGGTGCTGGTATACATGCAATGACTCTCCCTTGTAAGATTACCTAGATTTCCTGACAAATTATACAACATGCATGCACTTTAAACTTTGTCGTGTGACACTCCAACAGCAAGGTATCAATTACGTGCTCATATATTGTATAGGAAAACACAGGCGTTTGTGTATCAAGGGTGCCCGATACATACGGATCACCATGCGTAATTATTTTTATGCAAAAGCCTATACTAAAAAAATCTATCCATGGGATTGTTCTGGTGTATTTATTATTTTACGTGTAATGAAGCACCTGAATCTTTATGTGAAATAGATTTTATTTGAAATCACTATATCTGATGAATAAAATTATCAGCGGCACACATTTTTATTGCAAATTGGTTGGTAATATCAGATAAATGTACGACTTGAATTTGAAAATGAAAAAAGTGCTTTGTGAAATATTTTTTGAGAATTTTGATTTTCCATTTCCACAGTCCGACACTACTTTTGGCACCCATGACTCTGTGAAATCTATAGCTCTACGAAATTACGTAGCATCATTTAGGATTTTTGAGCCAAGAGTGGGCTGCGGTACAATTTAGAAAACTAAAACTAAATATTTTCAAACTAACTAAATATATTTTCATTCTATTTTTTTAATTATCGTATAAATGGGAACTGCAGTTCTGTAAGTCTCTATTAATTAAAATACACTCATTACTCCGTCTCTGCTTTGTGTTATTCTTTGTCTTATTACGTACAATTTGAATTGGCAATTAATTTCATTCAAAAATCAATAAACAAATTGAATTCGAGTTCGTCAGCATACCATTTCATTCTTTCGGATGGAATATCCAACGAATTAATTTACAGTCTGAAACCAAATGATTAAGTACTTTCTGAATCTATCGTCGTGTTTGTTAAGTTTGACTCTCAAATATTCCAAACACACACACACATGCAAACAAGTGGATGTGAAAATAATTGAGCAACCGTCAGGACTTACTTTTCCTTTCATGTCGTACACCTGTCGTACTACACAATAATTTAAACTGATTACCATTGTTGAATGATTCGATGAATTATTCCAGTTATATTACCGAACGAAAAAAATAACAAAAAAATTAGACTAGGAATAACCGGATGATGGAATTTCTCAATACAAATCTAACGCCTTAAAATAAAGTTCAAGCTTTTCATACTAAATTAGCATGAGTCGCACACTCGCGGTCATTCTGGCCAAAGTTTCTATTCTAATTTGTATATTGGTTTCTTGAGCAATAATCAGACGCGTGGTATAAAATTTATATGTAATTATGTGCCTATTTTAAAACCACAATTTGCGAAAAAATTCGCAAACTACGCGTGTGGATTCTTATTCTTCACTTTGTATATAAAAGGACAGAAAGTAATCCAACAATTCAATCCAGTAATCATCGTGTCGTACTACTTATGTCGTTTCTACCACTTATCGCCATGAACTCCTGCAAGTATTTCGCCGTTGCACTGATAATGATTTCGATCATTTCTGCTGCCCAAGCGCAAGTAAGTTTTTGCAGAATTTTTTCTTTAAGTTAACACTTAACCCATATCGTGAAAAGATTTCATTCAATTCCTTTAAATTTTGATAGACATGTCTTCCTGGCGGAAGCATTTGTTCAAACATTGAGGCTAACATTGGGTCTACATCTGGTAACACACCGTGCTGCTCTCCCAACACTTGTGTATCAATTGGAACCAACACAGTTGGCCTTTGTGGTGGACCTCTCGGTATCTTGGGTTGAAGGAAACTCCCAACACGTCCACCATATTTATCTATAAATTAAACTTAAAATTTCATTTTATTGAAGTGAATGTAATCAAAATTCCACAAATCTTTGATTCGGCTGATTAAATAGCATGACGTTAAATAACGCGATACGACGTTCGGTTAACTTTTTAATTTCATCTCCTTAGTTTGACAACTACGAAATGGTGCATCAGGCATGAAATATTGCCCATGGATTGCAGAAAAGTTAGAACTGCACACTCTTTAATTCCGGGGAGTCGATCTCCACTGTATTGTATTGAATCGATAGAGCAGAACCCACCGCAAACACCTCAACTTTCTTACGATTTTAATATTAAAAAATAAGAATTTCTAAAACTAGAATACACAAGAAAATCAATGTATTATTGCAGATTGTCATGTTGCTGTAGAGAGGAAATTGTTTTCATTTTCTGACGTTCCGTTTCTTACGATTGGTGTCTTTGCTCCTTCAATTTCTTGCCTAGGCACGTCAATAACAGTTTAATATTTCAGTGAAAGTATAAACTTTTGATTACTTCATACAAAACTGTTTCTCAATTCTCCAATGCCCGGTCAGTTACTGTGTTTCCATGTTAAGATAATCAATTTGCATACTTGTATGTTTGAGTGCTTTGGATTATCACGCTAATAAAGAATCAAATCAAATCAAAATGAATTTATAAGAGCAGTGGACGTAATTCCTTAAATTCCAGTACTCCATATTCTGTCTGGCTAAATTTCTATTTGGTGAGTTGGCCAACTACTATTTTATTTATATAACGTTGAATAATTCAATCCGTTCTCCATGTATCGTCTCAACACAACAGGTTAGCAATGTCATGTTAGAAAATGTATTTTCCTGGATTCTCGGCACGCGGTAGCTGTCGTCCTTGATTTCTGGCCAAAGTGAGGGAAGAAGTCATTATGCGTTTTATTATTTACCATTATGATCAAATAGTCCAATCTAAACTGTGACCTGCACGGGGGAATCGAGGAAAGCCTACTGTAACTCCACCAAATCCGTCGAAGGCGCCGTACCTATATGTTGAGTTTGAAATAAGTTCTATCTGAGTAACAATACGGCTACTATATAAACCTTTCAGTTGTATTAAACTCACCTATAACTAATTCAGACCATCCGGGCTTAGTTACACTTAGACTCGAATTGGATCGATTGAGCCAGTAAGGTTTTGGTGTCGATCCTTGCATGAAGATCGTGTTAAATATTTTGATTTTCTTGCAGTGATTTGAGTTTTACTTCGCACCCATTAAAGAATAATTCAAGTAAGTTAACAGCGATGTCAAATTGGATATCAGTGCACGGCCAATATAAAAAATGAAGATTTAATTATATATTTAGCTACTTACCAACAAACCTAAAGTTTACAGAAGCGAAATCAAGACACTGGAATATCGAAAATGGACGCAGAGTCAGCTATAAATCTCACTGATACAGTTATAACATGGATGAACCGCTTTGGCCTGACTTCTTACTATTGGAATAAACGTACTCGAAGAGTTGAGAAAACAGTGATTCGAAAGAAAAAGTTTATCTCATTTTTCATTTTCACCGTCCTTTCAGTCCTAAAATTTTCAGTCTTCATAACTACACTTCTAAATTTAACAAAGCTAGACATTAGTAGTGTCCCGGATTTTATTCAAATCATGGTATTCGGTTTTACTGGACTCGCCCTTGTGTTTGATTGGCACCGTGTTTGGAATTTTGATCAATATCTGAGAATGATGAATATACAACACATTTTTCAAACAAATTTTGCAAGTAAGAAATTCTGTATTTCTGAACTAAAGTTTAAAAATATTACGACATCATTAATTATAACCAATGTAAATATTATGAACATAGCGACCTAACCTTACTCTTGCAGAAAAATATGGGAGACAAGATGGGCCGAAAAGGAAACTCAAATCAGAGAGAGTTAACTTTCGTCTCTTACTTATGATGTGTAGTGCTACCCTCTTTGCTCCTTTTATATTTATCTATTTAAGGGATTTTCATTATTTGCTTCCTATTCTTCAACCTATTTACAATAATGACTCATCTCTCACTTGGTTTTTTTTTATGATCTTATTACAATTAGCTTACCCTTTAATTTTGGCATCTACTTTTATGGAGATAACACTCGTTGTAACTCCAGGTATTTTGTTCTATCATGACATTGAGAAGGAGTTATGGTAAGTGAAATATATAAGTATTTATTTATTTATTAAATTATATACATATGTATTAGTAATATCTGATTTTTAGCAACCGCGATGAGAGAACTTCTAAAGGGCCGGTGATCTCAGAAAATTTCCTGAAATGGTAAAACTCTACAGATGTATGCACATACATTACAACCAATTCCACGATATCTTCATGCATACACTCTTCCCCATCGTTGTCGTGTTACTTATAAGTGGCTTAAGGTAAACTATTGAGGTGCCCCCTGCGTTCAGAGGTCTGACATATACTGGGTGTTAGAGTCACTTGTACTGATAAA
>JAQIXO010001043.1:0-14195 GCA_034700305.1 Protaphorura armata
GAAATTGTAAACATATGTAAAATGGTTGATTGGGCCAAGTGCCATGTCAATAAATCCGTTGAAGAAGAAGAAGAAGACTAATGATCTTAAGGAATTTAAAGGAAGGAGTTATTTATGATAGTGAGCTAATTCAAAAGCCAAAGTCACTAAACGATTAGAGGTTTAGCATTTTGCTCCATTCCATTACTACAAGTTGGTGTCGGCTAATGATTTTCCGATTAGGATGCGGGTACAAGTGTTCAGCTCAATAGCTCAAATAATAAATCTACCCTCATCTGTCTCCCTACGACATGGAATGGAATAATAAAATCTACTCCAAAGATGCAAAGATGCACAGAAATGCAGTTGTGAGAGAAAATGTCGCGTCAGCTTTGTCGTAATATTTTATCCATGCACTAATCTGCTCTCATTAATCGTAAATTTAAACAATTTCGACATTCCTTCTAAATCATGAGACATTTTCGATTTTCTTCGCTTGTTGGGGGAACAACAGGGTGTGCGTGTGGGATGCCTCGTTTTACAAATGTAAATTGAGCAATAAAAGTAAAACTACTAAAGGGATTAGTCTTGAGCCCAGATTTTCTCTGAAAATACTAAATCTCAATAATAATAAATTTAAAATAGCAATATTTTACTCCCACGGGATTAGAGTCCTTGCAATGCAGTGCAGTGCAGTGTCTGTGTATTTGATTTGTCAAATAACTCGTTTGGTGATTCCTGAAGTACAGCAAGGGATTCTTTGTGTAAATAATATAAAAGTGAATGAGAAAAACAAATTGTGTGCATTTGACAGATTAGTAAATATACTTAGGACAATTTCTGAATAAATAATCCTAAAAACTCGAGAACTTTCTCCACTAGATGAAAAATATGGAAGAATTCATTTGATGCAACTCCAATAGGACACCATGAAAACTAGGAATTTCATTAAACCCGTGAACCAAACACTATAATTCTATGTTGTTATTTACACAGAGTCACACAAAATAGCATAATTTCAAAGAATACGATGCGATACATTAAGGAAAATCACAATCTTTGGTACCAAAATCCCTTTAGTTTTAAACACCGTATTTTACTCAAATAAATTTCAAGGGAGAAAGTGTAGACTGAAACTAAACACAAAAACCCATAGTAAATCCTCATAAAATCACCAGGGAAATGTACAATGAGTTGGTGAAAGTAAGAGAAAGGAGTGAAAGTCCCCCCGCTATGCTTAGCACTTCCTTCTTAGCTTTATTATTTGAAATACGACTACATATATATATATTTCGTCGCATTCTAAATTACATACATTTCCTCTATTCCTGTAGGTTTTTTGTCACGTTTTTGAAATAGTACAAAAAAAAACTCTTCACTAGTAATAAAACGTAGTATAATTGCGCTCACTTGGAAACTAATTGCTCAAAGAAAGAGTTCAGCGGAAGACTATAATGACATAGAAGTTGAAACGTTGAATTCTAGAGAAGAGAACAATGGACAAGTACACCAATCCAATCATAATTCTATCAAAGTTTTTGTTATTTTATGATCACATAATCCGGTTTCAATTCAGATGAAAAAAAAATTGTTTGCTTTGTTGAGAGTCGAGTTACGTAGATGGGTGATTTGAATGGAACATCCTTTTCACTACAGGGAGTCGCTTATTTAGACCCACGTATGCCGAATTCTAAAAATTCCGAACAGTTTCATACATTCTAGAAATGGATTATGGACCATGTAATTTTTTTCAAAATCTAACCCAAAATCAGCTCCTTAGATTCCGAAAGAGTACCGTACCTCAAAATACTAATATTCTAACAATAAAATCCAATGGGACCCAAAATTTTGAGACACCCTGGATTCCAGCTCTCCTGATAATCTATAAACCAAACCTGCACACTTTATATTTGCTCTGAATATTTGTGTAAGCTTTTGTAGTCAGCCAGTCATGTCACTCTACTTTCTACTAGTACTTCTACTTGCGCACAAATTAATCCGGACTGACATATCCATTTTAGTCGGATCGGATGAGAGAAGAGCAAATATTACAAGAAATCTGGGATGAAAGTCAAGTCAAGCACATCCATGTCATCCCATAACATTTCAATCCATATTATATTATATTTCTATACATATGCAATCTCAGAGTTTAACTGTTCTACCAATATCATGGGTTAAAAACAAATCAAAGGTTTTGCAGTAGTGTTTGACTTTCCAGTTGATTCAATACAATTCCAAGTACAGATTTTATTTGTGTAGTCCAGGTATTATTTGAAATTCCAGGTATTTGTAAATGATACAAATACTACGAAATCGAGCTAGAGCGTGCTGTGTTGTCCTTGAATGGGATTAGCGCACATGCACAGTTTATGGGAGATTTGATACTCCAACTAGAATTTTAGACGTACATTTCTCCGACTAATTAGTAGAATGTAAATTCTTAGAAACCATCATTAATTGGATCACATGACCAAATCCCTGCCACCTACGCTACACCCGGTCGACTTTCAGAATACATTGTACGGCAGGGCATCGAAGACATTCACTGTCATTCTCAAGGTCACGGACAAAAAAATACATGCACGCAAAGACAAGACATGCTAAACAATGTTACATTTCCATGACACATCAAGGGATGACCATGGCATGGGTTTTGGAAGTCCGTGCGACTCACCCGGCATTGCTACAAAGGTCAAGATCTAGCATGTTGGATAAATTCTTGTCAAATCTGACGACAGGAATGACCGAATGTCTTTTCCAGACAGGAATATGTTGTGTGTCACTTGCCAAAAAAAATCCCTTGACATGATTTTACATATGTTTACGTGCATTTGAATGATCGTTTCAGTAGCAGGTACCCGGCTGGAAAACCCGATATCCGTGTGTTGACTTACATGCTTTTAACTTGAACGACATACAGAAGTGTCACATGTCAGATTCACATTTTATTTTTACATTTTCACTTTCAAGGCTTCAGGATCAAGATCAAAATGACGTTACATTCTTAAGTCAAATTCAAAACCAGAATGTCACAAAGAAAGTTTCATAGGGTGGCGCATAATATTTTACTCCTCATGCCACAGACAGCGACAAATTGATTGTGTCGTGTCGTGTCAAGAAATAATTTTGGAGATCACTTTATTTGGAATCCAAAGAGCTACAAAAAAAAAAGCCAGGGAGCACCGCATATAGTTTATCAATAAAAGTGTGAAATGCGAGAAAAATTGTGCGTAAAACCACAGCCGTGGCGCAATACCAATGCCAATACCCAATAAAAATGCATTATGAACTGAGACTTCAAGCGGGAGGAGTGAAGTGGAGCTCAAATTCTAAGACAAACTTGAAATATTTAATGAAGTAGGTCAGAATTGATTTTGAAGTCAGCGGATTACAGTTAAGACGTGCTGTTTTAGTACAGCTAATGGAATTGGGCTGACTCATACGGTAGTAAATGCTTATTTAGAATTTGTCACTCAAGAGTCATGACTTAGATTCACCAAATAGTGAAAATGATACATTCATAAGGGTATCCCTAAAAGATTAAACACCTTACAAGATTTCACAGAGACACAATCTAAATCTTAGCCAAAAGCAAAAGCATCAAACGAGATGAGCAGAGATTTATCTTCATTACAAAGTTTCCGAAGCGTAGACGCGACTTCATACTTATCTCTCTATGTCGTAGTGTAGTGGAATTCCCTAGTTTTGGTTTGGTTAGACCATGATCTATCGGAATCGGTACATGAAATATCACCCAGTTCTACTCTTATGGATAGAATATATAAAAACACCGACATTTGCCATTTCGTCGGTCGGTTTCTCGGTCGTTTTGGACGGATTTCACTATATTAAGATTTAACCCGTAGTTGGTACGTACAAAATGTCAAATTAGTATGTATAAACTATTTCGCCCAATTTAGCCTTTTGATTCACTCCGACATATCCGCTCTTCATAAACGATCTGTGTCCGGAAGGTTGAATGGAAGAAAGGAAGTCCGTATAGCATGGTTCATTCTATTCAATTCTCATAACGTCATAACCTATAATTTGCTCACATGCCACTCAACTCATATCAATTCCAACATCATTCTCAACGCTGGACTCATTGATTTTTCAATGACGATAAAACGAATGTACCATAACCTCATGGGTATCAGCAAAGTAACATCAAAAATATCAGTGCATTTGTTTGACTTGAAAAATGAGACGTTTCAGTTTCATCTCCCTTCACTCCAACTAACAAAAGACGCCATACGTCCGAAGCTTTTCAATAAAAAATTTCTGGCGAAGAAATAAAATTTTATCTAGAAATGTAAAGCACATATTTCCGGGTAGAAACTTTCTGAAAATTTCACGAGTAATCTGAGTTTTACGTCCGAATTGTGTCCACTGTGGTGAAAATGACCTTTATCCGCCTAATAAAGCTTTTCCCCCAAAAAACATAAATTACGTCCCGTAAGCAAATTCAAACTGGAGGATTTATGATTTGAGTTGAAGGTGGTAATTTTATTCAACCGACTTCCAAAAACCGTAGTCTACTACTACTACTACGTAGGTAAGTAAACCTGTGTGTGTGTGTGTGTCCCTTAATTAAAAAGTTGTATCGGCTTAGACCCTGAGGTTAACCATGATTCAAAAACTTTACACTACCACGACGCGATAGAACAAGTCAAGTCAAGTCACTATACCAGACTTTCAAATTTCAGGAGACAAGTTCCTCTCTCTCTTTCCTCCTTTAATTTACTGCTGGGACTCTCATTCCCACAAAGTTCTTTACCGTAGCTTGAAAATCTTGAGCGTCGTCGTCATTGAGACAAATTGGACTCCCCTTGTCACCTTGTCACCGTACCACCGGATTATACAATCATATATTTGCAGGTTATTCCTAATGACGTGCGACTCTACGGGGTGATTACGTCACATGTCCAACAAAATTTTCCAAAATATTTTTCAAATTTCATCTCTAATTTTGAAAAATCACATATCCTGGCATTTTCACAACTAGCTTAGGTAATCTGCCACCGACGCAAAAAATGTAAGTACAGTAACATACGTCATCGCATGTACAACTACGTAGAAGGGAAAATACAAGCCGTGTAAATTTGGTAGGCAAAAATAGTATCTCATCTTGACTTTTTGAGAAGAAAGCATGGAGTGAAATACAGTGTACTACTATGGACATTACTTGATTTGTGAGAAACTCATCACAGCAGGTGGAATCCAATCGACAACTCTGACTACTCTCATCCTTTCCCTTTCGTCATTTCAAACAAGAAGACCTCCGCTGGAGAAACTGCGATTCCATTCTATTCAATCCAACCTCTACTGCAGTACCTACCATACAGGGACACCTGTCTTTGTCATATTCCATGTTAGTTGTGTAAAAGGTATCAAATATGTACTGCAGTGAAATTTTAATCATGTCTGCCATTTATCTAATGCATTCAAAAATACAATGGATTTTTTTGTGCATTTCTTCCCAAGGAAGAAATTTAAATTTAAATTTAATAATGCATTTAAAAAATCGAAATCCCTGAACCACTTGATTTCGACAGACGAGTTTCGACTTTCGCAGTTACTTCGGTCTTATCTGCACACGATATTGTAACGTACATATTTGCGACCATGTATCCTACTGTGTATTCCACGTACTCGAAGTTCGTGAACCTGAAGACCCTGGACCCCCGTCTTCGTCATACTGGTCGTCGTCGTCGTCAGTGAGGTCGGTTCTAAACCACCAGAGTTAATCCCCCTATAACAACTGTCTTGCAAAGTCAGCTCTCAAGGTCTTTAGAGTTGAACTAAAGTTGGGTGGAGAAGACTACACATATTAGTGTCTTTCTACGGATCCAATTTCAATGAATAGAGATTACATACAGGTAGAGAATAAAGTCCAAAGACCCTGGAGAATGGAGAATGAGTTGGATTTCTTGATAGAAAATCCCTTATTACGATGTCAGACTCCTGTCAGTCCTATATATTCATGTGCGGCGCGTAACATTCGTAAGAATTCTACAATGTTTTGTACATTTATGTCGTCGTCTTGTAACAATTTTAGAAATTTGACCCCTGTTGCCACACTAATGTACATTGAATGTACGTACACGAACCTCACAAGTCAAAGCTTAAAGACGACTCGAGTAACTTATCTACTGGATCGAATTTCCCTCAAGACTCTCAGCTCAACTCTCTTCTACTAAACTTTTTATTCTATTACGTCACCTTCCTTCATAAGTTCCAAAGAAAGTCAATGATTTTCAAGGAAGTGAAATCATGCCAGCTAAATATTTCGCACAGCGGAAAGTTTTGGATTAAACGGAGAAAGCAGAGCAAAACGGTTGACTTTTGAATTGCAACCGAAATTTCTTTGTGTTGTACAAAAAAAGCCTACGGAAGTATTAAATTACGTGAAGTTGTGCAATAGTGATCCATCATCCCACTCACTGCACATGCACGGGCCTGGCTGTGTTTAAATTCAATGATCTAGAAAATGCTAAAGTAATTCCTGTAGCCCCCATTCATGGAGTTTGAATAATTTTCTTAACAAGTTAAAACTCAAATGTCGAGAAAGTCAAGGAAGGAAAAATGCAAGATGTGTGATATTAGGAAACACACACGACTCCTAAGATTATTAACACCGTGTTTCGTACATTAAAATTCTACCAACATTCTCACCCGTCTACTCTTTTCTCTCTTCACAAAAAAATGTATCCCACAGCTCATAAATATCCCCAAAGTGTCAAATTTTGTACACGTGAGTTAGATACGTAATAAGGTGAAGAAAATTGGGTTTTTTTACCTTAAGGAACATGGCACATACAAAAGGCATTTTCCGGTTGATCGGAGCACAACAAAAGACATAGCGAGCTCTCAACGGGAGCGGAACATGTTGAATCATATCAGCCAAAAATTTGAAGTCATCCACGTTACACATGAAGTAAAGGGAGTCATCCACGGTGCATAGACTCACAAAAATGTCCTAGGAAACAAAGAAATGACAAAGGTTAGTGTGTAAAAATAACGATGTTTTAGGACATGAGGGTTGTCAAACAATCCGAGGTGAACTTTTCACGGGAATACACAGGAGAAACTGTTGGAACTTCACGAGGTTAAAAACGAGGAATCAACTTTTGAAAATAAAAATTTTTCATTTTTTTGAAAAAGTTTCATATTTCTTTAATTTTGTCACATGGAAAAATTAGAAAGTCAACTTTCACTTTCACCGTACTAAACAATGAAGCCACAATTTTATAACAAAAATTAACCAGAAAAGTTGCCAGCGTCTTTTGACTACAATTTATGTAAAAATCATAATGTACGAACTTTGTATTTTTGTCATTTGAAAGGTTGGACCAGCTACGTAATAAGACTGATCGTGTCATTGCATATCAGCTATTCTGTCTCGACATAGCCGTTTCAAATTTGCATAAGATTCCTTTCAAAAAATTTTATCTCGGATTTTCTTGACAACCCGTAAGTTCGGCTACACAGAATACAGAGTTCATCCATGGATAAATATATGGACAATATTATCTGTTCCAGACACAAAAATCCCTTTCTGTCATAAAATCATTCAGAGAAAAAATATGGTATTATGTTTGCCGCACCTGTTTACATAAAGTGGGGTCTGGCATTTAAAAAAATTTAGAATTTTTCTACATTCAGCTTCATCCAGAGAACTCTTGAGAAGAGAATCGACTCAGTCAAGTTTACCTCACTCACTCAAGTAAAGAATGTGAGCGGTACACGGTACACGGGGTAGAAGAATGGGACGTCATATTATTTCAGATTGAGTGCCATGTAATTTTATTAGGTTTAGGGTTTTATGTTCGATTCTCTTTTCAGAACTTGGGAAATGCATCAAGGAGCTTAGTGGAAAATTCTTATACTCCAACTCTTAGGACTGGAACGCTGGTGCAATGAGGAAAGAACTTCCAAGGAATTCACATTTGTGTGAGTGAAAGACAATGGCGGGTTTGAAATTCGATTAGGGATATTGTTCATAAAATCTCTGAAGAACATCTGTCACATGGGTCTTGGTCGGATAAAGAAAGCAAGAGAGAAAAGCAGTTATAGTTTTCTTACTTTCTAACAAGGAATATTCTTCGGGAGTAAAAAATATACTTTCCGCAGTTCACAGAATTTATGTTACTTGAAGTTACCACCTGGAATGGGTCGAAAATTTCTGGCGGCCATAAAATTAAAATGTGTCTGTGTATAATTTGTTTAAAAGACCAGGGCGACAATTAAATTGACTAATCCCTTGGGATTGAAAGAGAGCTGGAGTGTTACATTCATGGAGGGTTCCTCGTGTGACTCACCATAAGGTTTGATAGAGTTGCATTTGGGAGTTGGTAGGCGTACATCTCAATTTGGTCTGCTGTTGGATGAAGCCCTGCTTTCACCAGGGGCTCCGGTGAGTCTCCCATGAGGCGGACTAGAGTTGACAAGTCTTCTCCCTTGAAAGTTGTTACGAGGCCCTGAGAAAATGACATTAATCCAAGCATTAATCCAACCATAAATTCATAACTTCACTCCTTCTCTGAATGGAAATATATTCATTAAAGACTGGATTTAAGGGAATGGACAAACAATACATATAATGTATGTACCCAACTTCGTTCTCGTACTCCCCACTCCCCATACACCTTTTCCCCCCTTTCATATCATCTGAATAACCTAACGTCTTGGGGAATTCAGAAATCTCACAAATGAAAAGTCATAGTTCAAATTATTCCCGTATCATTCCATTCCAGTACATCTTACACATCCACTGTAATGTATTATTACTTCAATTAAATTCACCTTGGATTTGGACCTTAACAGATCACGTTTGGGATTCCAGGTGTACATTTTTAAACAGAGAATTTTAAATGTGTGCCTCAGAATATTGGGGGTTCGATCCTGCGGGCGGTTTCGGTTAGGATAAATGCCTTCTATAGGAGTACTTCTCCCTAAAATCCATGGGGGGGGAACGTATTTCTCAGATGCTTGGACGATACCTTACCAATTAATAAATGCAATATCATTTAATGCCAACAGATAACATTTCCAAGGAATGAAAATACAAAACTATTTATAGCGGTTGAAAATAAGGTAAAAATTGAATGCAGCCGAATTACGGAAAGCGTCACAATAATAAGATTAAAGAACACGGGTGACGGGTATACATAGAGCGTATTTCTTAGAAACACTAGTGCAGCACAATACATCTCATTCTCATTCCATATGTAAAGTTTTTGAGTTCCTAACAACCTACGCGTGTTCCAATTTTCTATGGAATTGAAAAGTGGTTCCATCCACTACCGCATCTCCCGGAAACATAATAAACATTAACACGGTTTTTGTTCCGAGGTTCTGAAGAGCACTAGATTGGGTTCTTCGTTCTCATTTTGACAGAGTGATGACTCGAGGAATAAAAAATAATATAATTCAATGTCCCAGAAAGAGGCAAACAGGAAGCGATCTGCGATGAGGCACTTTATTTTCAAAGAAAATTCAATTATGACAGCCCCAAGGTAAGGCACCCCTACAAAACAAATGATGATGATGATGATGATATGATTTGGGTCGAGTGGGAACACATTTCCAAACCGGAAATTAGCCCGCCTTTCTACCTGCTCCTTTATTTTCTACTAATTCAAACCGAGGGATGGATGGGTGAAAGTAGGTCATTCATTTCAAACATATCTCTAATTCAAGTGGAACAAAAACACGGAACAGAGAAAGAAGAATCAAAACTACGTACAAGGTCCTCTTCTCCAACTTGGCTTTGATCAAATAGTAATACACACATTGAACAAGTTCTATGAATGCGTGACTAATTAACGTTAAATTGGTATGAAATAGGTCTTGAGGGATTTCTAGTTCCAGTTGGCATTGGCAAAGGAAAAACATACAAAACCTTCATGTTATTATCAAATTAAAAGATAAAGACCAGCCACGAGCCCCTCTTTCACTTTTATCCTTCTACAAGTGTGAATTCTATCCCTTTGAAACTGACAATGCCTTCATTTAGTGAACCAATTTCTCATGACATAACATTATTATTAAACATACTAGGACCATGGCCTAGGGGTTGAAACAAACAATTAGGTTTGTACTTCCCTGTGTGTGTTTTTCCCAATGACAAATTAAATTAGTTAAATTTAATGAAAATCCTTAGTTTTACAATAAATGACGAAAAACAGTGTTTTGCATTAAACTGTGGTAATTAGACAAATTAGTGTCCCATTAGTTTATGCCGAAACTTTGAATTAGCAATGGCACGGACACGGTTATACATCATGCTGTCCTATCTAAAGTTAAGCCGTGTTTTCGTTTAAATTATGACCACATTCGCGACAGACAGGTAAAATTTGTGCAAGATGTAGAATTAAATTAAAAATCTACCTTAGAAAATTGTGTTCCAAATCGACCCGCTCGACCTCCAATTTGTAGAGCCTGAGATGTTGAAATTGTGTCCATCTCACGTTCTCCCTTCTCGTTCATGGATGGTTTGACCAGAGAATAAAAAATGACTCGACGTATACTCCTGAAAAGTGAATACCAATACTTTCACCATGAACTTTCTCCATTAGAGAAATGGAGAAAGTTTAAATAAGAAGGTCGTATTCATTTAGTGCTAATTTGGAAGTTAAATTCTAAGGAATTAAGAAAAATTGTTTTTGCAACTCAATTCGTTCAAATCAAAAACAAAAAAGTAAAAGTCAGACGTGAAAACTTACAAATTAAGTCCCATTCCGATAGCATCAGTGGCAACCATGATTTTACATGGATTTTCAGGATCATTAAATTTTTTCGCTTGAGCTAATTTTGTGCCAGGAGGAAGTCCACCGTAAATGACAGCCACCTCATGACCTTTCTTCTCGATCTAAATTAAATGATCAAAACAAAGCAAAACAAAATATAAAATATAAATCCCTTCAACGGAAATAAATCCTCATTTATATTTCATTCCATCAAAATGTTGAGGGCCGATACAATTGCATAGTCTCAGCTTGGGGTTGATATTTTTCAAACTTGATCCGTGTGATTAGACGAACAATTCACAGCTTTACGCAGAAAATTCCTTATATGATTATACTGAAAGGATTTCGATTTCCAAGACTCGTATTCGTGTATACTGTGAGGAGAAAGGAATGCTAGAAAGCAGAGGATAACAAATCCCAGCTACAAAAAAACACTGACGCTTAATTTTGAGGATTTACACTAATGGTTAATGCTTCATGGTAGGACACCCACGTCGAAGTCAATGTAACTGAATGCAAAGTCTTGGATATGTGTGAGCTAACGATTTCATGATTAAGGATTCTTAGGAAGGAAATTGTACTCGTTTTCCGCTCAACAACTCTCTGGAGCAGAAGAGTGGTCCTGAAAGATAAAGTGGACAATGGATTGACTAACGACTTCCAAAGAACCAAGTTCTATTTACACAAGTCGCTCTGTAGCAATTGCAATTGCAGTGAGCAATGCCTCTAATGATAATGGCTCAGTATATGAATTTACTTTCATAGTATGTGGTAGAATGCATCTATAAGTAAATTCAATTTGGTCAAGGTTTGCACAGATTTTATCCAGTGTGGTCGGAAGTAAATGTGAGGAAAAGAAGCAACCAAAAATATGTGTATAAGATAAAATTGACTCTTGACTGCAATGAGTCGTAAAATAAACACTGGCCGGACTGGCCTTTACTTTCAAGCAAATAGTAAAGTAATGCTTGCAAAAATTACATTTGGAACATGAGGCGGCTAAAATTTCTATTGAACAAGATAATCATCAGTTTAATATCTTCAAGTTTCGAGTTTGGTTTTATTCAGATATCTAGCCAGATCAACAATTCCTTGATAAATCATAAAAATACATCCTACATGTAACAATTCCAGCGTCGAAACAAAAACAAAATGCATGGATTTCCTGAACCAATATGCCTTAGCGTATATAAATCGAATGGTAAAATTTATATTTCTTTGAATAAAATCCAGCCCAGGTCAGTATTAGACCAGGGAGTATGAAGAGTCTCTCTTCCGATTCCCTGGTATTAGACGTTATATAATAATTGTACCGGGTGTGAAATACAGATACGGCATATACTATACAATACACGAATCAAACAAAATGGTCAATTTATTTCGCAGATACTGGTTCATGTCTTGAGAAATGATTCAGGCATTTGTCATTCCGACAACCAGAATCCTGTGATAAGGAAAACAAACGACAGCGTGTGACAACGATACGGTCTTAATGTTAACCGATTTCCGGACGGATGTTTTCACTGTGCTGTAACTGAACGTAGGAGAAAGTGGAGAAAGTTCTGGAATCTCAGTTCCTTGGATATTTTAGTCTAAAATATATCTAAATGTAGAGCGACAGAGAACTTCAGACAAACGCATTAGTTTCACATCCAAGAAAACTAATAATTAAATAAATAAATTTTTTCTAAAATCTTGTAAGTAGTAACATTTGAAGTGGGTTTTGTTCTGGTAAATTTTTATATACCCAAAATGTGCTTTGTTTATTTCACCGGCATTGTTAAACAAACGTATATTTGACTGTATTTTCAAAATATAAGTTCCCTGTACTTTTTTGTATGAAATTCCGTTCCGCGTTATGCGAACATCCGATGACATTCCCAAACGCATCGATCCGTTCGAAAATTAATAGACCTGCGTTTACCCTGCGTACAGCAAAATGATCACGACTTGTATCGTACTTGATTGCAAGGAAAACTGCAATTCAGCTTATAAACTTCTATTTTTCTACTATAAATATCAGGTCTACTATTTCTAAAAAAAACTAGGTGAACGAGTCTCGAGTTCAAATCCAATTCAACGGTATGATATGATATAACTTCTAATGGTTTTTTTCTCCAGACATTTGAACAAATTAAAAAAAGGGTCGACTCTGCTGGAAATATTTGACAATGACCTGACACGTCTTGATGGGAACCATTCCAATTAAATTCAGAACCGTGAGTTCAAAAATTTTTCTCAACACAGTGTACACTGGTATGACGTAAAAGGTTGGCAGCAGGAGTACACGGAGTACTCCAGTTTTGAGTGACGCGGTAGACAGTAACGAGTTTCTAGTGAGAAAAACTATAAACCCTTCCTAATTCCATTCCATTCTAACGACATGACATGAAACTGTACATTTATCAGAAATACATGACGTAGAACAAAACATCCAGTCATTCATCATTAAATGTAGAAAAAAGTACAGAATCTGTACTACAGATTCGTATTCGTAGCGATAAACAGAACAGGAACCGACAACAGCGCGAGCTGAAATTCTTGACCTTAATAAAAGCAATTAACTAACTAACAGATGAACAGCCCTGAATTTTCTCCCAGAATAGAACACCTTTCCCACTTCAGAACAAGACGGTCCAAAATTAATGTGATTATTATTGTAATTCTTGTTGATTAGTAATTAGCGTCCCAAGGCCGAACTCCCACAATACTTTGGTCTATCAATTCCAAAATCTAATTCTACAACACAAACTTTAAACTAATAATTCTAACTCACTGCACGCATAATGCAGAGATGTCCAACAAGGGACAGAATTCTAATGTAAAATTCGAAATTCAATTTTATATGACAATATATGATGCTATGAGAGGAGAGATTGATATTTCTGGGTAATTGACATTTCCAGCCAAAAAGTTATTGGTTGATGTAGGATTACCGGAATCTAATCTAAATCAGTTTAAATTTTACATCCAAATACTGTCCCCTGTTAGATTCATCCTCCCTCTATAAATTTTAATTACCAAAATTCAAGTCAGTTAATCAGTCGTGTGGATGTAATGTCATTTTACTACATGCACTCCGTCTGTTTTGTATAAATTGGAATGACTTGGGAAAAGGACAGAAAATACAATCTCAAGTGGTTGAGCGGGAATAGTAGAGAAATGACGACAAGTGAGAAGATTAACGTTTTCGGTAATGTTAGAAGTCTCTCTTCTTCAGTCGTGTGATAATGAGTTTTTGTTTTACAAATTCCATGTTTTCCTTTAAAAACTTTTGTCTTTTCAAACAAACCTTACCCACGCCACGCCACGCCATACGCCAAACCAACAAATGAAAATACAAAGACTCAACCGTAACAACATAACGTTACACACCAGTTCCTATCTTCTTCTTCTTCTTCAACGGATTTATTGACATGGCCTATTGGCCCAATCAACGATTTTACATTTGTTTACAATTTT
>JAQIXO010001044.1:0-14195 GCA_034700305.1 Protaphorura armata
TTCCGTCTTTCTTGACGGCCAAGGACGTTGAGTCCCTATAAATTATGAAGACAAAGGAATGAATGTCCACACTTCTTGTTTCACAGTTCGATTCGAAGTCTCAAGTCTTCAAGTCAACAAATCACTCACTCAACATGAACTCCTTCGTAAGTTCAAGAAAATAATACTACTGTAATTTCATAATTAATGTAAGAAATTAAAAATCCAAAGTTTCGGATCTCACACTTTTAAGTCTGCACGTTTCAAATTTTGTTCAGAAGTTCAAAATTAAATTTTATGGACGAAATTCAAAATGTCAAGTGCGTTTCTTAAGACGAAAATTGAAGCAAGCTGATATTATTTCTTGTCACACTTGGCAATAAAAATAATTATATTGACTTTTAAATGAATTTCAGTGTTTCAGAATTGTCCACAAAATTCCTTGTGTCCAAAGTCAATTTTAATATCTCTTTTTCATCAAAGAATTTTATATTTATTTTACAGGTTTTGATTTTGGTTATTCAGAGTTCAGAATACAATTCTATATCTTTGAATAAAATGCCCTATAAATGTGAATTTCAATCAAAGTATGTTTGCTCTAAAAAATTATTATAATTTTTAACCCTATTTTTCAGATCGTTTTCGCTTGTCTCTTGGCAGCAGCTAATGCTGGTGTCCTCTACGGAGGTTCACCAGTCGTCTATTCTGGACTTGGACACCCTGGACTCATTGCTGCCCCAGTTGCCGTTGCTCCAGCTGTGACCTCATCCCAATATCACGCACAAGGTAAAAAAAAATTGCATTGTACTTGTATGTTTGAATTATTTGGAATATCATACTAATAAAAAATTAAATTGAATCAAAAGATGAACTCGGTCAATACTCTTACGGCTACGCTGGCGGTCCATCTGCCAAATCCGAAGTGAGAACTGCTGATGGTGTCACTCGTGGTGGATTTTCATACGTTGATGCCCATGGCCTTGTCCAAAACAGACAATACATCTCAGGTTAGTATTTTGAACGAACGTTCAATTTGATTTTTGTGAAAATTTTCGAAAAATCTAATTTTTTTAAAATTGACATTGTCTAGACCCCGTCAACGGATTCAGAGTCGCTGCTAGCGATTTGCCCGTTCCACAAGCAGTCCCATTGGCTGCTGGACCAGTGCACATTGCCGCACTCCCAATCCCAGTCGATGACACTGTTGAGGTCAAGGTCGCCAAGGCTCAACACTTTGCTGCTCATGCCGAGGCTGCTGCCCGCGCTGCCTACGCCTAAATCAAAATTTCCTAAATCAAAAAAATCAGACTATTCTGTAAATAAGAAACTGTAAAAATTTGTTAATAGCTCCGTGATTTTTTTTAATTTTCTGTCCGTGTTACATAAAAAACAGAAGTAAATTGCTCAAATCCAGTACTGTTGTTATATCCAGTTTTCCACGAACGATTTTTTTAATTTCATATAAATTTATAACGTTCTGGCTCTTGACACACCCAGTCGTAAAAAAATTCAGATCCGGTTCTGGTCCTAGTGTTATGTTGTTTCTCGTTTCATATCACTCTGATTAGCATTACATTCCTTTTATCCTTTTTCCGGACACACCTTGCTATCTCTTGTATGCCTATTTTTTGCTTTTACAGTATTTGTACTTTTTATCACAAAACACAATGCAAATTCAATGAAAAACAGAATAAAATCTTTACTTTTCATGATAATTCATTGATGTCACTAGTCAAAATCTAACCTCAAGAATCGTCGTGCAGTTTTCTTAGAATTAGTTTGGTTTTTCCGTTCACATAGATAAGGTAGTTCAAATCACAAGATTTTCTCCCTGCCGTGCTCGACAGATCGAACTCTCTTCAAAATGAAGCTTGAATAATATGAACAATGATACAACTCCAATTGCATGCATATGTGGGATTCCTTACAAAAGTCTGATACTACAGGGTGGCCCACAACCTTTCAGACCTTTTCACCGTTTCACTCCTGCAGTTTGCAGTTACAGGTTATGTCCTCTCTCTCGGGGACTGTAAAAGTGTAAATCGATATTTTTTCCACCGTCCGTGATTTACGTAAGTTTAGGGGCTACCCACAGTTTATATTTATTTCTATCATATATTAATAATTATTAGACAGTTAAGTTTCGCTCGTTTAAAGTGCAGTGTGTTCCAGAAATACACTTGAATGTAAAGGGTCCGTGTACTACTCACACCTGTACTACACGTTCTTTGGCTGAAATGGACAGCAACAAAATGTCATCATTAATTTAAATGCTCTAGAGTTCTTTGCAAAACCAGTTAGTACTCAACAAAAAGAAGTTAAAAATCTTCAAAGCATAAAGATATACCATGCATTTTTATTGGAAAATTATGAACACCTTTTTAATGCCAAATAACACTGGAATGTTTTTAAAATTGTGTGATCATTTTGTACCTTTCGAAAACCTGGGCAACCGCCAAATTACACCCAAAGTTTTATTTTTTTCTAAAACGAACCAAAATTGTCGACATGGCCAAACGTTGACCGAGGTCAGTCATCTTTGTTGTCTCACAGAGTGAACTTCAAAACCTCAAAATGTGTTCCCACATTCTCTACATTTTCAAAGCGATGGGATCGAAATGGTCAGTTGTCTTTCTGGCCATTGTCACCCTCTTCTTCGTTAACAACGCACACGCTGAAGATCGTGTGCAAATTGAAACATTCAATGTTTCAAACATTTGTCATCAGTTGAACAAAACTCAACAACATATCTTCTCTCACCATCCACCAGTGTATGCTTTCGGATTCTCTGACTCTTCCGCTTACAAGGACAATTCTTCCTTTACAGAACAAGGTCCTCGGAGGTCATCTTCGAATTTTTTGAATTCGTTCACGGTCACTGGAATATTCGGGCTTATCCTGGTATTGAGCTGCGTCTCTTCCAATTTGAAGGAATCAAAGAAGGTAGTCCGTCTCCTGGAGAAAAAAGTTGTCGTCCTGAACTCCAGTCTATGGAAGGTACGTGAGTTGGCGTTCCATTGTTCCATTTCAAATATATTAATTTCCAAAATTTTGAGGTGTCGAAACATTTCAGAAGCTGAGAAGAATTGACTGACCAGTTTACTTTATTTATATACAGATGGGCTTTGCTTATCACGGCCTGCTTGACGACTATGAAACAACTCAGGCCCAGCTGGAAGAAGCTCTAGTCAAAATCAAGACATTGGAGCTGAAGTTAGAGGTCAAGTCCCAAGCAGTCTTCGAAGTCCAAGGTCTTCTAAATGACTCAATCGTCATGGTGAGTTATTGTAGAATATATACATATGAAACTACTAACCGGACTAATTGCACTTTGTTCTCTGTTAGGTGTCCGACGAAATGGACAAAGTAAAACGTCGTGAGGCAGCGGTTATTGCCAAGTACAAGTCAGCTAAAGAAAAGCTGAAAATCTCACACTCACAGTCTGCCAAATTATCCGAAGAGATTGGGACTCTGGAGGATACGAATGAGAAACTCGAGGAACTGATGGGAAAGCTCAAGGAGGAAGCCATGGAATATAGGGACCTTCTTCCATTTGCAGGGAAAAGACGAAGAATCCCAAAACAGGCAAATCCATTGATTGACCATGACCCAATCCTAGAACAGCCTATTCTCTCCATTCCTGAGTCATCACAAGTTCCAGTTCCAGAAAGCTCTCATGAAATCTCCGTTGACTATATTGTCATTCAGAGTTCTCTAATTCCCAATCAATTGCCAAAGAAAAAGAAGAATATCTTCAAAAGAA
This sequence comes from Protaphorura armata, assembly GCA_034700305.1. Taxonomy (NCBI): domain Eukaryota; kingdom Metazoa; phylum Arthropoda; class Collembola; order Poduromorpha; family Onychiuridae; genus Protaphorura; species Protaphorura armata. The sequence goes on from JAQIXO010001044.1 coordinate 3,743, forward strand.
CTTGGGTAAAAGTTTTCTCTCGCAAACCCAAGAAGTCGACGCCAAAGTCCGAAAACGTCGACTATGCGAATATGACACTTCGTTCCAACTTTAAGGAGCGTGTAGGTCCTAAGCCTCCGTGAAGGATTTATACATTTACATTACAAGCCAATTGTATAACAAATTGAATTACAAATTAATATAAATATTTGGTATTGGACTGAATATAAATAAAATATGTGTTGTACAGCTACAATATTTTGTACCGGTCTTTCTTGTGTAAACCGACCATAGTAAATAGTCTGCTTAAATTACTTGGTGTAAAGTTGGTAGGACTCAGGGTATTTTCACCTTCGTGTGAAGTATTCCAACGTATGTCAACTTATTAGAACGACGACGGCAATATCCTAAATCCAACCAAAATTTGTGGCGATATTGAAAAGATATCTTTTTACTATGTTGTTTTTGTTTTATAATTTTCAGAATGTTTTTTATTTCACATGCTTTGGGAATATTTGAATATGTCAGGAATCTACAAGGAATCAAAAGAATCAATAATCCAGACTGTGTCGATCTCAAAGATAACACGCTGGATCATATGTATTTATATCTTTGATTTTATTATGGTGTTAGCAGTTGGAATTAGCTAGCAAGCCTAGTCCGCCATTCCATCAAAAAGCATTAATTGTAACTTTTGATACTTTAAAAAACAGTTTAGATTCTTTCGTCACGGCCAAAATCGTCATAAATCTCAAAATTTAATGACAACCCAACACTCACATTTCTCAATTTGGTGTTAGACAATTAATTTAGAGTTAGCATGGAGACGAAATTGCAATCACAAAAATTCACCAACTCCAATAATTGTTTGCGTAACAATTTCCGTTTCACAAAATCTCTAATAATTTATCTTTTTGTAACGGATTTTGTAGAAGATCAAAATCTGTATTTTATCTCATGTGTGTGATCTAATCGACTGCTACAATTGAGAGAACATTTTTGGCACACATTGACACAGCGTACATGTAAATCAAGAAACTGCTTGGCTGGCTGGCTGGCTACTCGCCATTGCAAGTGTTGATTGACAATTTTTGGATTTTCTCATCCACGTACCAAAAAAAATTGTCCAATCCAATAAAAATGAGCCACGGAGACTCTTACAAGTGCGTTACATTTTTCTATACTTTTTTGAACTATTAATTATTTTCAGCGTCGGGTCTGTCGACACGGCCAAATATTTTTTGCAATAAAATGCTTGCGATTATTCTAGGATTATGAATGAAGAGCTTGACCTGGTGGAGAACACCATTGAAATTTCTTATGAAGACGAATGTTTCGACACAGACGTGGACGTGATTGAGACAGAGGATTGTATCGAGTACAAAGCCCCGATCGGACCAAATATTGTGGTTACCAAAACTCCAACAAGGGATGGACGATTTGATCATCGTGGTGGTGTTTTGACATCTGCCATTTCAGTCGCACCCAGAAAACCTACTAAATTGGTCGAAAGAGGTTCAACGCGGGGTAGGACACAAATTTTGTCTAAAAGACGGGGGACACCGCAAAGTGCCTTGAGGGATACTTTCAGGAGACTCCAATTAGGATATAGTGGAAAATCGACAACGAATTGTAGAACCAATGGAGGAATGTCTGTTCAAATTAGAAAATGTTCTGCGGCTCTCCAACAATTGAACCAGAAATCGTCGACCTCATCCTTATTGGCTTACCCGAATTTTTACCCCGATGGAGTTGTTCAGAAAAGAGTGAATTCTGCTAAGAAATTACAAATTAAAGATTTAATGAGTAAAGTCCGTCAATTGGAGAACATTATTGAGGTACTTATACAGTGGCTGTTGCAAAATTCAGATTAGACCAAATTTTTATTTTTATTAATTACTTCTAGGATGCCAGAATTGAGAACAGGACGCTCAAAAATGTTCATTACCGTCAGGACATGGCACTCCGAAAGTATGAGGGTGCTGATGCGGATTTACCAAAAATGCTTCAACATCATCGAAATGAGGTTCACTGTCTACAAACTAACTTACGAAAGGTAATCCGTAAAAATATTAACGAGGAAGTAGATGGTATTTCTTAAAGTACTCAAAATTTCACATAACATATGTAGGTACATGCAAGGACTCGAGGATACGAAGATACAATGAGAGCATTGAATCAAAAAGTTCAAAAACTTGATCAAGAAAATAAAAAATTGATTAGCTTAGTGACAGAAGGGAATTTGGAGGAACGACATGACCTTCAAGAACGATTGAATGCAATGACATTCCATGCACAAAGGAGTGAAGAGAAATTAGCAGACCTTAGTCGACATATTGAAATTTTGGAGAAAAATCATTACCATCAAGTCGCTGTCGAACATGCTAAACTGAGGAGCTCGAATAAAATGTTATTTGACACGAATCAGAAAATTGATCAAATGAATGAATCAATTCGGGTAATCAAAGGCCACGGCTGCGTGAAGGCAAATTAAAATATGTACATTGTAATATTTTGGTCTAACACATTTATAATTCATTTTCCAGCAAAAGGATCGAATCATCAACTATTTACGAATAAGAACTTGCAGGGATCCAGATTTAGAGCCACCCATTTTGAAGAAAATGCTTGCAGATCAAAACAAGACTATGGAAGGGTATGAAATTACAAAAAATTACCTGTACGAGCTCCCAATCCAAAACTGTCTACCTAATTTTTATATTTTTCTCATGATTATAGAAAACCGTGTCGACGCTCCAGTTTCGACTCTGCTTCACGCTCTGTAACTCCAGAGCGTCGTGGTCCAGGCGTAACACGTAAACACCGACATTTCGTAGAAACCAAAACGCACCCTCGCCATCACAAATTCCAGGAATCTAAACCAGCCAAACAAGAGGAATCTGATTTTGAGGAAGAAGATCTTAATTCTTTGTCTCGTTCCGGCGAAACATCTGGCCGAAGTTTTGCTAAGGACTCTGGCTCCGGGACACTGGAGGATGAGTACAGAAATCAAATTAGTCAAAATCAAGATACTTCTTCAGAGGTACGCACAGTTCATCCAAAATTTTGAGCTAAAATGATTAGGTACAGAAATTCTTATAATATTTTAAGGAGGAAGAAGATGAAAGTAACGAAGCTGGAGATAAAATCAAAGAATTGGATCCCAACAATCTTGAAGAATATTATCATTTTGATCCAGTGAATGAAGAGGATCTTTCTGTCTATACACCAAGCAAGAGTCTTTACCTTGAAGCTTTGGACAGTTCTTGTAATGTGAGCTCAATTAATAACTCACCGGAAGCTTCGGTAATCATGACAGGTGATGGAGATGCCAGGCCGCCATCGGAAATGAACATGACCCCGCCGATTTCATCAGAATCCATTCAACAATTTGTGAATCCAGTTGACCAATGTAAACATGAAAATATTATCGGAGCTGCCGGAGATGCTGGTTCTGGGAATATTTCAGACGATAGTCCAAAGGGTGGCCATGGAATTTCAAATCGATCACATTTTTCTTCCAAGACTGGAATTGCTAATTTTGGCTCTAAGACTGGAATTGCCAATTTTGGCTCTAAGACTGAAATGGCCATTCAGACCTCGAATAATACCAAAAATACTGGTAGCCGTAGTGAATGTCAATTGATACCACCTCCCGCCAGTGCTGCTTCCAAGGTCGAAATTCTGAACAACTTAGGAAAGGACAAGGAAGATCAAGGAATTCCATGCAGATCACGTTTTACCTCTAAAGTCGAAATTATGAACAATAATAGCAGCGACAGGGAAGGTCAAGGTGAAAGGATGCCCAGTCGATCTAATTTTGTTATCAGGACCGAAATTGGAAAGAATAAATCGGAAATCCAAAGCCCAATGAGTTCAACACGAGCCGTCATCCGTGATACTGTGAACAATGAAAAAAATCAACCTGACATTTTTGGAAATCCTTCTCGGGCTAATTTTGTGGAAACTGTGAACAATAACGCAAAGCAATCCGAAGGAAATTCCAATCGGTCTAATCTTCGGAATGCTAGGACAGAATTTGCGACCAACAACGCCGCCGAAGGTCCTGGAATTTCTTCTCCGATAAATTCTGGTTCGAAAACGGGAGTTGCTGAAAAGGCAGCCGAAGGTCAAACTCGTACTGCATTTGCTTCCAAAACTGAATCAGGATTTGTATCCCAAAGATCAGACATAGTTCCAAGTGCTGAAAAAGTTCGATTGGCCCAACTGAAGGCAAGGTATTCGTACAGTGGAAGATTATCTGGTCGTGAAATCGTGAGTGATAGTTCTGATAGTCATGACGAAAGTGGAGAAGACAGTGAAGCCGGCACAGACGGAGACATGGATGATAAACTCCCGATTGAGAAAATGAAAATGCATTTCAAAGTCCCAAAATCCAACGTGAGGAATATGAATGAGACAAATTCATTCAAAAGTGTTGCAAGATTGAATAATATTTTCAGGGATTTAAAAGAAAATCATGAAAAATCCAGGGAACCATCTCCTCGAATATTCTCCACGGATACACCTTTTGAGATACCAAAAATTTATTCACCGAAATTGACCACACCCACACAATTGCCTTCGCCGCTCTCTGGAAAATTGAGTGAGAGTCGGTGTTTATTTCCAAAGGTTGGGACTCCATATCCACATCCGAGTAAAGAATTATTGTTTCCGGAAAGAAAATTCCCAGAGATTCCTCCACTAAAAGGATTGGGTTCGATTGTTCCTGATGGTCCGAAGAAACCTTCAATACCTGCCTTTGATTCTCCAATATTTTCTGCCAATTCTACTCTTAAAAATGTTGTGGTGAAGAAACCAAAGAGTTTCTTTGATCAAATGCCATCCCCACCTGCGGCCGGTGCTCAGCATTTTGATTTTGAATTGGCATCTATTTTTCAAAAGCGTCCTTCGGATCAAAAACTGACCTCACCCAAGGTTGAAGAAACGGAATTAACGAAACGTGCTTACCATGATAGTCTAACGACAACCTTTCAAAAGAAAAATCTTCAGCAACAACAAGTTCCAAGAAAAGTAACACCAGTCAAGGGAAATAATGTTACCGCGAGTCCAGGAACTTCAACCGTGAATGTACACAATCAAGCGACTAGGAAAACCAGTGGGATTTGGAAGTAGTTGTAATGAAAAAGATAACTCAATAATATACATGCTACATAATTTACAAAGAAAAAATGAGTCAATTGTCAAATATTTATTCACAAAATGTGAGCGAGCATCATTCCCAAAATGTATGCATAGAATTTGTACAATTAAAGGAAAATCAATTTTTTGTCAATTTGTATCAGAGAATGTCTAAAAAAATGAAATGAACATGACCATCCTAGATAAATAGATTTGGTAGAATGATAATACTTTCAAATACAAGAACGGGGTACTTAAAAAACTTGTGTTGCCCTTATTCATTTCTACCAGTTTCCTGACTACCAAAAGTGACTTGAATATGTTATATTAATGTTATTTTCGTATATTTTCTATATGGAACGCTGTGATGGAAAACTAAAAAATACTTGTCATTTCTCTTCGGTCTCAGTAGTTAAGTTTACTTCAGGACTAATCGCTCAAGTAGAATTCCACGTAATGGACAAAATATTAATATGGGCACAGAAATATCTACTTAAATTAAATTAAAAAAATTGACAGTTTGTAAATCTCCGAATACTGGATTACACTGAAAATCTATCATTATTTAAGTTTCTAGCAAATACCTGAATATAATACGTACTAAATTATACGGAAAGTTAGCGTCGGCTAACTATTTGAATTTATTAAATGAATATGCCATGTATCAAACAGTTTTCGTGTCGGGGTTGTTTTTTTCAAGACCACGGATGTTGGTTAGTTCTACAATAAACATAAGCCGTAAGTTATACATACAATTTCGAAATTCAAAGGTTGAAGAAATTTTTATTAAATATATTTGGTGATCTTTCTTTCAACTACAGTAAGTAAAGTTCGAAGATTTGAAAAAAATTGAGAATTGGAAGACACAGTGTAATGATAAATATGTGACTCGATACTTTACATCTTATGAAGAAAATGTTTCTAAAATCTCTGATAATAATTCTGTCGCGGATGTTTTTGGTTCAATTTGACGAAATAGTCGAACAGAGTCCTGTTGCAAGCTTAAAAGATTTTCTCTGGCTCTAGGAATTGCTGTTGGACTAGACTGGACTTGGTTAAAAATCTGTGTGTTCATAAATACAGTATTATTATATTTCTGAAGAACCTGAATTCATTTGCAAAACAAATAAAATATACTAACTGGACTAACCATTTGTAAATCAAAAGTTTGTTCCTCGGATGTGGAAGTTGGAATTTGTTCTACTTCAAATATGACTGGAAGATTTAACGGATCAAATGTTTGCGTCAGTTTCATCTTGTCTCCATATTCATCTTCAAAAACCCTGATATCCTTGTAAGCCTAAAAGAAAATGAATGACGGCTGTTAAAAAGTAATACAAACCAAGAAATAACTGAAAAAACAAACAGTGCTCTAAGACAATTTAAACAGAATACAGCAAAGTATTTTAAATATTTTAAAAATAAGAGTAGCAGTGTAAAGTAAGAGATGCCCTTGGCCATCGAACAGCAACAAAAACCATAATTTCTAACTGCACGCTTAGAAAGTAAAAACCCAAAAATTAAAGAGAACTTGCCTGTAAAGTTAGTCCAACTTGTTTCCCCAAATGATAGGCAAATTTCTGAATAGCTTCATCGTGGCCACCAAATATTACACAACAATAACAAGCATGACCGAGTAGAGAACCCAAACTTAGCTCAGATCTTCGTAACCATGTTGCATAAGTAAATCGTTCCTTCATCTCCTTCAAGTGTAACCTTGTCTTTGCATGGCTGTTTAAAGAATCAGCACTCATTCCTATAAATTCACTTTCACTAAAATCACAAATCGATTGGCTCATGAGCTCCGTGACTTGATTATTTCTTAAATTTGATAGGAGTCGACTAGATTTGGCGAGGAGGAGATCACCTTAAAAGAAACACAAAAATAAGTAAAGATCAAGAAATCCTACATTACTTATGTCAATGCCCATCTGGAAATGTGTATACTAAACACAACCTCGAAAGTGCACCACTCTAAGCAATTCGCAAGTTGACTAGTAACTTACCCATGAGGGCAGCTAATTTATTTCCTTGGTGAAGTGGGGAATCTGGATCTGACGTATTAACAACTGTTCTATGAAGGACGTGAGCTGTGTAAATCAGTTCAGTAATTTCTGAGATAGCAAATTGCCTGTATAATTCACAAAAATAGAAGTTAATGCTAAAAGGCAGGATTCATGTATGTTAATTAATTCTACATAATACCTGCATCATCAAAATACTACTTTCTTACTTGGCTTCAACTTCTTGTGAGACAGAGCGAAGTGCAGAAGAAAATCCGAGTGATTTGGTGATTAAAAGTACAAGTATGGCTCTGAGTTGAAGGGATGATGAGAGAGAACACATCGCTGGGCTTTCTATGCATAGTTCGCTGTACATAAAATAAAAATGTTAAAAATAAACGTCAATTATGATACATAAGTAATTCACATGAGCAAATTTTTAAATACCTGGCGACGCCGAGAATTGGGTGTCCTGAATCTTTCAGTTTGACTACATATTTGTTGATGACATCTGCCCGAGTATCAAAGAGCGATCTGAGAGTTTGTGAAGACTTCCTGGTCAATGTCAAATGGGTTTTGCGAAGTGCTGAATTGTCTGGCTCGAATTAATTTACAGTTCTGAGAGATTCTGCTCAAGTAGTATAACCTTATTCTGATTCTACATGTCGAATCAGGGCACACAATCCACTTTCATCGAGAATTGGCTACCAAAAATATTTATATAAATCGTTAACCGTTAAGAAAATTAAGGAAGTCATTTTAAATTTTCTTAACGTGTAACACGAACTAATTAGACTTCTAATTAGATGTAGACATAGTCACATAGTTCAATTCACGGAAAGTGGAGGCCCAAGATTAGACGAATTAATGCTGATTCGAAATTCTGCAGAATCTCTCAGAAAATGATGTTGGTCTTACTGTTAGAAAATAAAACTTGTTCCGCCCGTTGCATGAGTCCAATGAACCTCATAGCTGAAGCTGGAAGTTGACTTGTCGCCTCGGTGGAACGCTTTTCTAAATTTCAAGAGAGATTACACGAAACACGAGCCGAACATCAAAGGGTAAACAACAGTTAACTCAAAGAGTTTGGAATTTTAGTTTGTTTTTTTGCTATCTATGATTTGTAACTCTATGAGTTAACTACAAATAAAGAAAATAAAAAATTGGGGTTAATTCGGGTTTTATTTTCGTTTTTTCGTTTTTTAAGAAAGTTATGTTCTCAACGAATTTCTGTACGTTGGAAAATTTTATAGAAAATTAAAAATGCGGACATTTATTTTCAATTCCAAATTCCATTCCCATTCCAAAATTTTAGGCATAAAGAACTAAAAGGTTTATAACAATTCAGTTTTGTTTTTGTCATCATAACTGTATGCTTTCCAAAAATAAATTACCAATAGTTTTACTTACCAATCTTAAATTATTTGGAAACTCCAAAATCAGATATCATGAAGATTTTCAATTTCAAACGCTCCAAACGAAAGCCCAGTCTTCTTTTTTCAAATCCTTTATCCGATAATTACCGTACTGTGGGGAGATGGTCAAATTTTAAATGACATGATTCAATTTCAAATTTCTTAAAATCGGATAATTTCAATATTTCAGGTTTTATTCAATTTCACAATTATTCACTTTCTCAAAATTTCAAAATGTGAATTGGTGAGCCCGCCAGAATGCACTCAATGGGACTGACAATACAAAGTTGTACAGGGCGTCCCACAAAATATGACCGTTTTAACGGTGTTCTCATGTTTCTGACTCTTCTCAAATTCCTGCCACTGTAATACCGAAAACCGAATAGGACTCGACACAGTCGAAAACCTCAAAAAAAGTTTATATTAACTTGTAACATTAGTTTTCATAATTCCAGGCACTACTGAATTAGTCGGCCAGCGCGGTACTCCATTCGACCAAAGAAATTATTACATATACACGATACACACTTCACAAAATATGTTGTCTCATGATTTATTATTTCAGGTTTTCATTCAAACATTTTTTTCTCTACGAGGGATGCTTTTCATGTGTCGTGAATAAATGAACTAATTTCAAAAGTAGTGGTCACAACCAATTATCCAGGGCTAAAAGTTGTAGAAATGCGATTAAAGCTTTGAAGATTTGATGCTTTTTTAGATTTATATGTTGTTACGGTACAGTATACAACAGATTTGAAGCAACATATTGGAGAACTGGACGTACATAATTTGAAAAAACATTGCACAGATACACACAGAACATTAGAAGAGGCAGTAGAAGTAGAAATATGTCGTGCTCATCTAACATAATGTAAAAATGAAATAAGGGTTTATAGTCAGATACATTCATTAACTGTGTAAACTTAAACTTGAATAGACTTAATGCACATGCACATACATTATTTTTTGCAAATCTGATATGTATCACGGAAAGGTAGGATATAAAGCGGTTGAAACAATGCATATTATCATACTAGCAAAGTAATACTAGTGGAATGTGTATTATTAATTGTTTTATCTTGTTTAATTTCATGTTTCATATTGATGTGTGTAGAACCCACCATAGCCATCCGTGCAGAAAGATCAATACAAACAAATATAGTTTGTTTAATTGTTAGTGCGTATTACACCAACACACCAGCTACCATTCACCGGACATATACGCATATCATTCATATGACCGGATATACGCGGTCATACCTTGTAGTTGGTAGTAATACCCAAGGCGCCTAGACAACCCCCGGCTCCCCTTATAGCAGAATAGGTAGAGAGGAGAGAGAAGCTAAATGTTTGAAATGCCTTGGTAATACCCAAGGAGGCTTCACCGAGGTGTTTGGTTTAGAAATCAATAACTAACTCTTCTAAACGGGATTGAGGGGACAATTATCTTAAAACTTAAGGCACGTCGGAAAATAATGGTATGTATTTAAACCAGCGACATAACGGATATAAACCGCGGCTAAATAAATTACACCCATATTTAATTTAGCCGCTGTTTGTATTTTTTTAGCAGTATTATTTAGCCGCGATTTTATTCTCGTTTAGCCTCTGCATGTATTTATTAGGACGAGGGATTCAAAATAACCCGAAAATAATTCCGCTTCCGCCACGTCTCATTTCATATATCTCCCTTCGTTCACCATATCCACATGTATGAATTTCTTTGTGGACCTGATGCTGAGACTCACGAAGAGTTCCTTTTATTAGCCCGTGGACGACTGTCCTGTGAAGGGCTAATAAAATCGCGCTGTCCGTCTGTCCGTCCGTCTGTCTGTCTGTCCGTAACGCGCTCCTCTCTGCATGCTAAATACCAACAGTTGAAACGCACTCGGCAGCGACCATTCGGTGACATAG
>JAQIXO010001045.1:0-14189 GCA_034700305.1 Protaphorura armata
TTGGTCCCCTCTTAACCTCAAGAAAGATCTCTACAAAAGTTGTTGCGCTCGTCGAGACAAGCAACTTTTTCCTTTGCCATGTTCCTCTACAGTCAAACCTCGAGGTCACAGGTCAAGGTCTCTGTTACTCTTTAACCAGGAGAATGATCCACTCATGTAGGCTAACATCGAAACAACTATGACAGACGTGTTGTGCTCGATTGTAGCTGTTCAAAGACACCCCACTTGCACAGCTTTTATTATACGGCCACTTGGCCGGATACCGAATGTACCGATATCCGGCCGGATATTCGGATATCCCTAGTATTTAGCTCTAATTTGAAATCTTGAATTTTAGGAACGACAACGATCACTTTGTACACGATCCTCCCGGACTCTTCTAGACGACAGCTGTCCAGAGAAGTGATTCCGAGCCTGAATATTGTCGTGACCCGCTATGTTATTCGACCCAGTAAGAAGAGAGATGAAGTGCAACCCTCAGAAAAAATCCCAAGGTATTTACTCTCAAACTGACTAATATTAATGGAGATATGATTAAGAAGGCAGGTTAGATTAATGTAGTGAGTGCTGGGCTTTAGACTATTAAGTCCCGAGTTCAATTCCTGGGTGTCTCATTTCCCATTTCTAGTACTGTGTCTCACAAGATCTTGGCATGAGTTGATTTCAATTCACTTCTTCCGTAGAATTGAAGAAATTGAAATGACTAAATGTTCCTTAACGTTAAACTGGTTTTTTATTTGTGTCCTTCCAGTACATCTTCATTCCTGCAAGTGTACTACATTGTGAACCCGGATCAGACGAAGAAGGAGATTGTACAGGATGAGTTTGTGATCACAACAGAGACCACGACTGTCCGACGCTACTTCCTTGACGACGGTGGGAACAGGGTTGATGAGAGAACCGTGGAGGACATTCTTCCATTCGTCACTGTCAACACCAGGATCGAGCACTATGTCATTAGACGAGATGGGTCCAAAGAAGAGATCAAACCAGGCACACCCATTGGCCCCAATGAAAAGACACTCTTGGTCCTCTACGTGATTGACGATAAGGGGGAGAAGAAACGGTTCCAAGAAGAGGAAGTCACACCAACCCTCACTGAAACCACGACTGTGAGGTACACAATCCTTCCGGACGGAAATAGGGTGAGTTGACATAATTTAGTACGAAGGACATACACTAGACCAAGTTATCTACATCCATATCGCGTTTTGAGTTCCAAGAAATAGATTCCAGCTAATTTATTAATTCTAGACTAACGTAATCTGACTGACAATACATAGGGTTCCTTTTATGTAATTACCAATTGATCTTGCACCAAGAAACGATTTTGTGACCAAAAGATAGAAGGACTTGAGAAAATCGATTTTGCCACTTCTCGGAATAGGGCAATGACATGACAAATGCCAGAGATCTTCATTGAATTGAGCTAGTTACAAAATAAAGACACTTTGATACTTGCATTATCAATCTTAAATTCAACGCCAGTTTGCCAACCAACAATTTTTCAGGGCTGCGTCCATTTGTACTTTCACTCGTACACTTTCATTTGTGTACTCTCACTCTTACGAGGGAATAGCGGCGGGTGTAACACACCGATTTCATCCAAACTTTTTTTAGAGAGATCATGGGATTTCATTAGACACGTGTTTTTGGAATTTTTCTGACTCACCCCCGGGGGTCAAAAAAAATTATTTGATTTTCGAATTTTCAAAATCGGAAATCCTTATGGCCTGTAACATGGGTTTTTCGAGTCGATCTTAGAGGGGACTCTTTGTACTTTTGAAAAAATACAAACGACAATTTAAATGAAAAAGTGCAACGGCTCTTTAGTCGACTCGAAAAACATGCTATAGGCCATAAAGGAGATCGGGGCGCTAACGTGGGGGTCTCGGGTCAGAGCGATTGACCCCAAACTTTGCACAGAGCTTCTCCTTGACCTCCTGAACAATGTTGTAATTGGTGTCAAGTCTCGGTTCCAGGTCTCGGTCCGCTAGAGCTCACCAAAGATAACACATGTTCTTCGCATGTGTTATCTTTGGTGGTTCCTGGCGGCGACACTGGAATTTCCCGAGACCTGACACCCATTACAACATTGTTCAGGAGGTCAAGGAGAAGCTCTGTGCAAAGTTTGGGATCAATCGCTCTGACTCGAGACCGCCACGTTAGCGCCCCGATCTCCTTTTTCATAAAAGAAATGACACCCGCGGATCCGTCATGAAAATTCCAAAAACACATGTCCAATGAAATCCCATGACCTCTACAAAAAAAGTTGGGATGAAATCTGTGTGGTACTCGTTCAGCCATTCCCTCGTTAGAACACTTACTCATATGCTTTTCACTCATCAATCCCCTCGTCCATTTTTATTGGTATTTCACTAAAATGTTCTTGTATGCCTTCACCGTACTTTCACTCTGTCTTTCTCATCTGTTTTCACTCGTACCTTTATTAAAAATGGCCCACACCTACTACTTTCACTCATACATAAAAATAATTAAAACCATTGAATTAATTAATATATTCTTACTATTTCCTAACAATCTATATTTTTAAAACGTCCAATTCCAGCAAGAATTCTTCAAACTCGTTGAGCCCGTACTTGACACTCGTAAGACCGTGACCGTGACCTACTTAATCCTTCCTAATGGCGATCGCAAGGAAGTCAGTCCGAATGACGTATCACCGTCTTCATCTCGCGTCACCATCGTTTATGTGATCCTCCCTGACCAAACCCGTAAAGAGATCTCTGAGACGGAAGTGATTCCAGGAAGCTCTACCACAGTGTCCACTGTTTACATTTATTTGCCCAATGGTGAGAAGAGGAAGGTGACTGAGCAAGAGATCCCAAGCACGACCGTCACGATCAAACGATACATCATTGACGAAAATAATAATAAACAAGAGGTCGGCCCCACCGAAGAAGTCCCAACGACCAAGAGGACTGTCTACGTCATCTATTTGCCTGGTGATGTTGAGTATTCTGAGGATGAAGTCACCCTGACCCTAACGACCACCTCAGTAGAGAGATTCATCATTGAACCAGGGACGAATGAACGGAAAACAGTTGCCAAGGAAGTGGTTCCAATTTACACACAGAAGATCGTGATCATTGAGTATGAAGTCTTGCCATCTGGTGAGAGACGTGAAGTCAACCCAGATGAGAAACTCCCAGAATTGACACACACAGTTGAAGTCTTGTACATTGTGTTTGAGGATAACACGAAGGAACCATTCTCAGAGGAAGAGGTCATTCCCACAGAAGAGACCAAGACCATCATTCGATACCTTATTGTTCCTGGAGAAAATGGAAAAGAACCAGAGAAGGAAAAGATCTCAGATGAAACAGTCAAGGTTGTTTCCACCACTACCATCACAATCACGTACTACATCATCGAAAATGAGCGCAAGGAACTTGGACCAGATGAGAAAGCACCTGAAGGCTCAACCACGGTATGATTAATTAATTAATTAATATATAATCGTATTAAAGAGGTTATTTAATTACATTGTGTTTGTATTGCCATTTTAGGTGACCGTGATTTACTTGGTGACAGTGACTGGTGAGAGGACGCCGATTCAAGAGCAAGAGGTCGTTCCCACTGAGACAGGTGTCGCCTACGTCATCTATGAGATCGTGGACAATCAACGCAAGGAAGTGACACGACAAGAAATCCCCAACAGAAACGTCGTCATCATTCGCTACATTGTGACTGATTCTGGTGAACGAACTGAAGTCCAACCAGGAAAGAAAGTCCCAACCAACAAGAAGACAATCACCGTCATTTATGTGGTACGTTCATACGTCTGGTTTAATAGTTACTCCATCAAGTCTCGGGTTCAATACCCGGTCACTGCATACTTTTTAGCAGGGAATTTATAATCAATTCCTTTAGATTGAGAACAACGAGAAGAAACCAGTTGGTGAGACAGAGCTTGATTTGACCAAGACAACCACGACCACAATTTACTACATTTACGTTGAAGACAAACCACAACAAAAATCCAAGGATGTCGTCCCTGCCCCAGGCGTCACCACTGAAATCCATCGGTAAGGTCAAGGTCATTCGTACAGGTGTCTGCTTGTATTAGATGTGTATACAATGTTCCTACTTAATACTCTACAGGTACTACATTATTGAAAACAACGAGCAAAAGGAATTGCAACCGAATGAGAAGGAACCTGAAGACACCAACACCGTGACGATTGTGTACATCATCAGCCCTGAAGGAACGAAGGAAGTCTTCTCCCGCGAGACCGTCACAGTCACTGAAACCACACGAACCATTGTCCGAGTCCTCATCATCGAAGGAAAGGAAGAGCCAATCTCAACAGAAGTCGTTGAAATCCCACAAGTCGTTCGGATCGTTTCCATCACTTACATCATTCTGGAGGACAACACACGCAAGGAACTGGGCCCTGGAGAGGAAGCACCCAAGGGCAGCACAACGGTACGGTTCCAACGCACACCCGCCCGTAGGACGGGTTTTCTGCTAGTAAAATTTAAGGAAATCTATAATATGTATAAATCACGTTTTATGAATATTTCACACAGGTGACCGTGATTTATTACATCTCAGTTGATCAGACCAAGACACCCATCCAAGAACAAGAGGTCATCCCAGGAGAGACCACAACCACAACCATTGTGTACGAGATCATCGAGGAAGATCGTCACGAGGTCACAAGACAGGTTATCCCAAGCACAAACGTTGTCATCATCCGTGTGATTGAAGAGAACGGTGAAAGGAAGGAGGTCAAACCAGGACAGCGAGTCCCTGCCACCAAGAAACAGATCACAGTCATTGAAATCATAGAGGGCACTGACAAGAAACCATACAGTGAGACAGAGCTCCACGTCACAACGACCGTCATAACGACAATTGTGTATATCATTGAGGTTGACCGTAAGGAAGTGTCCAAGGATGTGATCCCAGTTCCATCAAAGGACACTCATGTCACTCATATCACTTACATTATTATCGATGAAACAACTGGTGATAAGGTAGAAGTGGAACCAGGTAAGAAGGTTCCGTCTGATGAAACCACACTCATCATCTACTACATTGTGGAGCCATCTGGTGAGAAGAAACCGTTCAAGGAAGAGAAGACTGTCGTCACAGAGACAACTCGGTAAGAACAATAGAAATTAATGTATATGTATATATATATGCATATATATTAATATATAGTTTATATATATAAACCTATATAAACTATAATGAATAAATGAATATTTTAATATGTACATTGTATTTCCTGTCACAGAACTATCATCCGGTACATCTATCTGCCATCTGGCGAGAAGGAAACTATTTCAACCGAAGTTGTCGAAGTTCCACAAGTCGTCCGAACCATCACAATCACTTATTACATCATTGAGGTAATTAAGAGCTCTAATATTAATGCAACCAATTGTGTTTAATGTACAAAGAAAATTGTTAAGTTGGAGAAAGAAACTTTAATTAATCTAAAATGTACATGTAAAATATAGGATGGTACACGCAAAGAACTCGGACCGAATGAGAAGGCACCTGAAGGCTCAACCACCATCACCGTCATCTACATTGTAGAAGTCAACGGAGACAAGACACCAGTCCAAGAACAAGAAGTCCGCCCTGGAACGACCACCACCACGATCACCGTGTACAGAATCATTGACAACACTAGAACCGAAGTCACCAAGACAGTTGTTGAGAGCACAAAGGTCGTCATCATCAGATACATTGAGACAGAAGAAGGAAGGAAAGAGGTCAAACCGAATGAGCGCCCCTCAGTTGACAAGAAGACAGTCATTGTGTACTACATCATCGAAGAAAATGGCGACAAGAAACCAGTTGGAGAGAGTGAGCTTGACATCACAACCACCACTGTTACAACAATTATCTATCGCATCATCGATAATGAACCCAAACAAACCTCAAAGGACGTTATTCCAAGACCCAACAAGGACACTAAGGTCAGTTCAACAAATATACCGAAATGGAGTAATTTAATTAATCTTTAAAAAGATATCAATTAAAAATAATACGCTTTGATTGCAATAGATTACTATCATTAAATACATCATTATTGACGGCCAAGAGGAAGAAGTTAAGCCCGATCAGAAGGTGCCAGATGATGAGGACACAGTCACCATCATTTATATCGAAAGACCAGGTAGATCATTTGCTTAATCAAGCCAATCAATTTTCAATTTTATCAAGTATATTTCAAACAATACTGAACGAAATTCTGATTGTCTGTTTAGGTCAACCCAAGGAACCATTCTCACGTGAAGAGGTCACTCACACTGAAATCACATGCACGGTCACTCGCTACATCATTATTGATGGAAAGAAAGAGCCTGTGTCCACAGAGGTCGAAGATGTTCCACAAGTCACAAGAACAATCACAATCATTTACTACATCACAGAGGTATACATACATTTAAATATATTAATTTATTAATTAATTGTAATTATAATTAACAAATTATTTTTTCGAAATAGACCGGTGAACGTAAAGAACTCGGACCAAATGAGAAGGCCCCTGAAGGATCAACCACCATCACAGTCATTTACATTATTGATGTGGAGGGCGAGAAGACACCGATCCAAGAACAACACGTCATTCCAGGAGAGACTGTTACCAAATACATTGTCTACACCATCATCGATGGCCAACCTGAAGAAGTGACCACACAAGAGATCCCAACAACTCACACCGTTGTTATCAAACGTTATATCATCTATGAAGATGACACACGTCGTCCAGTCAAACCTGATGAGCGAGTACCGGCTGATAAGAAGACCGTCATTGTTATCTACATTGTTGACAATGGTGAGGAGAAGCCTTACACAGAGACTGAGTTGGACATCACAACCACAACAACAACAACAATCATCTATGTCGAGAAGAAGGAAGTTTCTAAGGTCGTCACACCCACTGTCAACAAGAACACTAAGGTAAATGAATTCCATGACCTTTGACCTGTGAGAGCCCATTTTCAGAAAATTCAGTCAACACTTATCTTATCTTTTGATTAGATCATTGTCATCAAATACATTGTGTTGGATGATGGAACAGAGCAAGAGGTGAAACCAGACGAGAAGATCCCTGAGGACGTCAATTACGTCGTGATCGTCTACATCGAAACACCAGGTAATTTCAGGACTTGATCAAGTTGTACGTACGTGTTTTGATGGTTCTCCGATTTTGTGTCTAATCGACCAAAGTCATGTTGCAAATTAATAACATTCAACGTGTATTATTACAGACACTCCAAAGAAACCGTTCTCACGT
This sequence comes from Protaphorura armata, assembly GCA_034700305.1. Lineage (NCBI taxonomy): Eukaryota > Metazoa > Arthropoda > Collembola > Poduromorpha > Onychiuridae > Protaphorura > Protaphorura armata. Next base: position 7,284 of record JAQIXO010001045.1, read on the forward strand.
GAAGAAGTCACCGTCACAGAAACAACTCGGTACAAAATTTGAATAACCATGAGATTATAAACCAACTGTAATATCAAGCTAATCGTTTTGACTTTTATTTGTAGAACTGTGATTCGGTACATCATTGTGGAAGAGAAGAAAGAGCCCGTGTCCACAGAAGTGAAGGAAGTCCCACAAGTCGTCCGAACCATCACAATCACATACTACATCACAGAGGTACGTTAAAAACAATTGTGCACCAACAACTAATTAGAAATGAACAGAGTACTTTATTAATTGATCAATAAATGTAAATGTTCAAACGCAGAAGGACGAACGTAAAGAACTCGGACCAAACGAAAAGGCACCTGAAGGTTCAACCACGATCACTGTAATTTACATTGTAGAAATCAATGGCGACAAGACACCAATCCAAGAACAAGAAGTCCGCCCTGGCACGACCACCACAACGATCACCGTGTACAGAATCATTGACAACACTAGAACCGAAGTCACCAAGACTGTTGTTGAGAGCACAAAGGTCGTCATCATCCGATACATTGAGACAGAAGAGGGAAGGAGAGAGGTCAAACCGAATGAGCGCCCCTCAGTTGACAAGAAGACAGTCATTGTGTACTACATCATCGAAGAAAATGGTGACAAGAAACCAGTCGGCGAGAGTGAGCTTGAAATCACAACAACCACCGTGACAACAATTATCTATAAGATTGTTGGACCTGACAAGACCGAGGTGTCCAAGGACGTCACCCCAAGACCAAGCAAAGACACCACGGTTCGTTTTTAAGTATCTCATAGAATTTAATTTTAACTAGGGAACCCGCCCGTCAAAAACTGACGGATGGTGTGTCTTGTATACAAAACAGTTGGCTCGAGTCAGCTGATTTGCAATTGTAACGAAATGAAATCATTTGACTGAATTTTTAATTGACACAGATCACCATCATCAAATACATTGTGATTGACAATGAAGAGAAGGAAGTGAAACCTGATGAGAAGATTCCGGATGATGTTGACGTTATCACAATTATTTATATCACACGTCCAGGTAATTTCATTACCAAATTAGTAACGCCGACGAATTATGACTTGAGAGAATTTGAATTTAGCGGTTAATTCTTAATATTTGTTTGCTTGCTGTTTGATTCACTAGGTGGCGAAAAGGAACCATTCTCTCGTGAAGAGGTTACCATCACAGAAACTACAACCACTGTTACTCGCTACATCATTATTGATGGGAAGAAAGAGCCTGTGTCCACAGAGGTCGAGGATGTTCCACAAGTCACAAGGACAATCACAATCATTTACTATATCGATGAGGTATATAAATAAACAACATCATTCACTCGTACGAACTTTAACAATTTTACGACATTAATTAATGCAATCATTATTCTTTTGAAATAGAAAGGAGAACGCAAAGAACTCGGACCGAATGAGAAGGCACCTGAAGGATCAACCACGATCACCGTCATTTACATTATTGACGTGGAGGGAGAAAAGACACCGATCCAAGAACAACACGTCATTCGAGAAGAGACTGTGACCAAATACATTGTCTACACGATCATTGATGGCCAACCTGAAGAAGTGACCACACAAGAGATCCCAACAATTCAAACCGTTGTTATCAAACGTTACATCATCTATGAAGATGACACACGTCGCCCAGTCAAACCCAATGAGCGTGTACCAGTTGATAAGAAGACCGTCATTGTTATTTACATTGTTGACAATGGTGAGGAGAAACCTTACACAGAGAGCGAATTGGACATCACAACCACAACAACAACCACGATTATCTATGTTGAGAAGAAGGAGGTCTCCAAGGTTGTCACACCCACTGTCAACAAGAACACTAAGGTAAATTAATTGAAATTGTGACCTTTGACCTTAGCGAATATGACGATTTTAATGAAGTGTACTTGGTGTCATTAATTTAATCTATATTGTATTGATTCCTTAGATCGTTGTCATTAAATACATTACTTTGGACGATGGAACTGAGAAGGAAGTGAAACCAGATGAGAAGATCCCTGATGACGTCAACTACATCACCGTCGTCTACGTCATCAAAGGTACATTTTTGATCCTGACATTGAGACCATTTCTACGGCACTATGATATGCGCCATTTAACCTCGGTTTAACCTAACCATGTACTTTTGATCATAGATGGCGAGAAGACAGTGTTCTCACGTGAAGAGGTCACAATTACGGAAACATCACGGTATGTATGAATTTTACAATCTCAATCAAAATTCCCGCTTCAAAATATGTTAATTTTGTGTACATATTTAACTTGACACTTTTTTTAGAACTGTGATCCGGTACATCATTGTGGAAGAGAAGAAAGAGCCCGTGTCCACAGAGGTCGTTGAAGTCCAACAAGTCGTCCGAACCATCACAATCATATACTACGAAACAGATGTATGTAAACAATTTATTTCACTATCCAAATTTTATTGACACTTGAGTGTCTCTTTTGTAAGAGAATCAATAATCATGCACGCTTGTATTTATAGGATGGCACAAGAAAGCCACTCGGACCGAATGAGAAGGCACCTGAAGGCTCAACCACGATCACCGTCATCTACATTGTAGAAATCAATGGCGACAAGAAACCAATCCAAGAACAAGTAGTCCGCCCTGGAAAGACCACCACAACAGGTACGGATGAAATGGTTGTGTAAAAAAAGTGTCACCTCGTTGATACATATTCTCGCTTAATTAATTCTTACCCATTTCTTTGTTCACAGTCATTACTTACACGTACATCGAGGAAGAGAAACACGAAGTGACGACGATAGAGGTCCCCACTACAACAACGGTAAGAATTTCTTTGACTAGATGGCGCTTGACGTCGGTATTTGTTTTGACAATCTAACACATGTAAATTGTGGCAATAGGTGGTTGTGAAACGCTACATCATCTACGAAGATGGCACACGTCGTGAGGTCAAACCCGACGAGCGCCCGTCAGTTGATAAGAAGACTGTGATCGTTATCTTGGTTGAAGAGGAGCCTTACACTGAGACTGAATTGGAGATTACAACCACAACCACAGTCACCAAGATCTACAGAATCATTGACGGAAAACCAGAAGAGGTCGCCACAGACGTAGTTCCAAGGCCCAGCAAGGATACCACTATTATCACCATCACTTACATTATCATTGATGGGAAAGAAGTTGAGGTCAAACCTGGCAAGAAGATTCCGGATGATGTTGATGTCATCACAATCGTGTACATCGTTAAGCCCGGTAATTAATTAATTAATTATAATTATAATTAATTAAAGGTTGCCATTTTGAAAACTCTATAACATTTCTATTTCTAATGTATGACTCTAGGTGGCGACAAAGTAGAATTCTCACGAGAAGAGATCACTGTCACAGAAACAACTCGGTACGTACGAATTAATTGATATTAGAAAAATAATCGACAAACACCATAAAATTTTGTTCGCACGCGAAAATAAATTGAAATGATTTTTTAGAACCGTGATCCGATACATCATTGGCCCAGAGGGTGAGAAGACAACCGTCTCAACACAAACCGTTGAAGTTCCACAAGTCACCCGTGTCGTCACAATCACATACATTGTCTTGCCGGTTTGTTTGACTTATATATAATTTAACCTTAATCTAAAATATTTTGTAGTTTATTGTATTAATCATTTTAATATTAATCAATAGGATGGAACCAGAGTTGAAGTTAAGCCTGGCGAGGAGATTCCAGATGGCGTAACCACTGTCACCGGTATTTCATTTTTTCATTCGTTGTTTATTATTGTACGTGCGCCAACGTGCCATGCAGCTAACTAATTATTTTTGATTAATATATTCTTGTTAATTATAAATATTCAGTGACGTACATCGTGTCCATTGAGGGAGACAAGACCCCGATCCAAGAACAAGAGGTCATTCGTCATGAGACGACCATCACAACCATCATTTACTCAATTGTGGATGAGATCCGCACGGTTGTGACGAAACAAGAGATCCCGAGCACTCACATTGTCATCATTCGATATGTCGTCAACGAGGTACAGAATTCATTTTATTAATACTATTTTATATATTTTTTTAATCGTCTTACCTTGATATTCCTTGTAGGATGGAACCAAGACAGAGGTCAAACCTGGAGACAGAGTCCCAGCATCCAAGAAGACAATCACAGTCATTTACATTGTGGATGAAGTAACCGGTACATACTTATCAAAATTTTTACTTTACGATAGTTACGAGTACTCCTGAATATTTTAATTACTTACTCAAATTACATGAACAGGTGAAAAGAAACCATGGTCCGCCAATCAAGTCGAAGTGACAACAACAACAACGACAACCACAATCTATGATGTGGATGAAAATGGAGACTTTACAGAGAATTCCAAGGACGTGATCCCCCATACAGACAAGACCACGAAGGTAGTCGTCATTCGATACATTATCTTGGACAATGGAGACAAGAAAGAAGTTGGACCCAAGGAGAAATTGCCGGACGATGTCAGCACATTGACCATCACATACATTGAAACTGTCACGGGTGAAAGGACAGAGTTCTCTGAAGTTGAAGTCACAGTCACAGAGACAACACGGTAAGGAAACGAACTAAAATTATTCGAACTTCATAACTCATGCACTGGTTCATATATTATACTAGTGAACCCGTACCACACAGTTTTGCGTTACCTTAGCTTCATGGTAGCTAATTTCTGTTTTCGATATTTCTCCAGAAAAACGGTACGATACATCTTTGTCGACGGCAAGAAAGTGACTGTCTCTGAAGAAGTCGTCAAGATCACAAGAACAACGGAGACAACCACCGTAACCTACATAATCGAAACCGATGGGTCAAGGAAGGAAGTTCAACCAGGACAGGAAATCCCAAGTGATGCTACCTACGTTGTAGTTGTCTATGTCACAGTAGATGGGCGCAAGAAGACCATCACTGAAGAAGAAGTCGCACCCAAGGATGAAACCACAACAATCCACACATTGTACACTGTGATCGGAACAGAGCGCCGAGTCGTCAAGACACATGAAATCCCAAGCAGATCCGTCACAATCATCCAATACACTGTAACAAAGGAGGGAACACGAACACAGATCGTGCCAGGCAGTAAAGTACCAGGAAAGACTACCATCGTGACTGTCACCTATGAAACACCCAGTAAACCATTCTCTGAAACAGAGATTGTGTTCACCAAGAGAGTCACAGTTACAAGCTACGTGGTCACAACTGGAAAGAGAGAACGAGATGGTCAAGATCTTCTCCCAAGTCCAAATTTGAATACCCTTGTCATACGATACGTCGTTAAAGATGGAACACGCACAGAAGTGGATGAATTACCTGAAGAGACAAATTCCGTGACTGTGATTTACATCACTAAACCAGGAGATCAAAGGATTCCATTCTCAGAGGAAGAAACCACGTATGATCAAGAGACCAGGACCAAGACAGTACGTCGCTACATCATTCAAAAGGAAAAGAGAACATTGTACTCTGAAGAAATCACACAGATCGTAACCCTCACATCCAAGACACAATATTATGTTGTAGATGTAAATGGTAACAGGAGAGAGGTCGCACCAGGAGAGACCGTGACTGACACAGAACACACAGTCAGACAAGTCTATGTGATCCTTCCAAGCAAAGTAAAGAGAGTGTTGGAAGAGGAAGAGAGAATCCCAGGAGAGACTGTGACAACCATCATTAAATGGAAATTCGAAGAAGATGGCACCAAAGAAAAGGTCTCAGAAACGACAGAAGAACGTAAAATAACTCATACGACAGTCGTTTACATTAAATTAGCAGATGGCACTCAACGATTGGCCACACCTGAAGAAATTGAGAAATTAAATCGTGGTGATACATCTTTCCTTAATGGTGGAGAAACCACAACGTCTACCTCAGAGACCACAATCTTTATCACCAATAAGGGTAAGACCTAAGCACATTAGTTGGTATATTTTATATTCATCTTTATAATTTGTGAATTTTGTGACATTAAGATGGAACAAGACGACCAGCAACTCCTGAAGAAATTGAACGCCTAACACACGGTGGTACGACAACAACCACAGAGGAAATCTGGATCACTTTACCTGATGGGTCCACGAGATTAGCCACACCAGAGGAAATTGCAAAATATAACGCTCATGGAACCACAACACACACAACTGAAGTGACCGAGTACTGGATCACCAACCCGGACGGCACGAAACGAAAGGCCACACCAGAAGAAGTTGAAAAAATAAAACATGGTGGAACAATTACCACAACTGAAGAAGTGACAGAATATTGGATCACCAATTCAGATGGCACTAAACGTAAAGCCACAAAAGAGGAAATTGAAAAATTGAAAAATGGTGGATCAACAACAACTGAAGAAGTGACAGAATATTGGATCAGCAATCCGGACGGTACAAAACGAAAGGCCACGCCAGAGGAAATTGAAAAATTGAAACATGGTGGAAGCACTACTCACACAACTGAAGTGACCGAGTACTGGATCACCAATACGGACGGTACGAAACGAAAGGCCACGCCAGAGGAAATTGAAAAACTAAAACATGGTGGATCAACAATTACCACAACCGAAGAAGTGACCGAGTACTGGATCTCCAATCCGGATGGCACAAAACGAAAAGCCACGCCAGAGGAAATTGAGAAATTGAAAAATGGTGGATCAACAACCACAACTGAAGAAGTGACCGAGTATTGGATCACCAACGCGGACGGCACTAAACGTAAAGCCACAGCAGAGGAAATTGAAAAACTGAAGCACGGTGGGGGATCATCGACAACAACAACTGAAGAGACCGAGTACTGGATCACCAACGCGGACGGCACAAAACGAAAGGCTACAAAAGAGGAAATTTATAAGTTGACCCATGGTGGTGG
>JAQIXO010001046.1:0-14187 GCA_034700305.1 Protaphorura armata
GGCCAGAAAGAGACCCAAACCTACAACTCCATCGCAGCCAATTCCCCTGCCGCCCCCTTGGTCCCCAAAGAAAGGAGCTTATTGTGTTATGTTATGAACCACCTCGTCCATACAAAATACATTTATTTCAACAAGTACACATGCACAAATTTTGAACCACCATGTACATACAAAGTGCATGCCTAGTCAAGAACACATGCAAAACATTTATGTGTTTGAGGGAAATAATTAACCACCTTGTGCCAAAATATAACACTTGCCAAGTACACAAGCACATGCTCCATCTCATGTATAACAAGTTAACATGAAAATACTAAGCAACATGTGCAAATGGTTGATTGGGCTAAGTGCCATGACAGTCAAATAATATACATTTGTGATGTATTACGAGTCACAATGGGTGAACATGTTCAACAATGTCACTCAACATATAAACACATTGTCAAAAATTATTAGAATAATCTGTTAATCACGTTGTAATTAGTTCATCTGCATGTTAATAGTCAGATTGGCTTTACGACATAATTATAATCAGTGTTAGGACCCACTAATGGGAATAAATACTACATTTTACCAAGTTAACCAACTCACGTACAAAAAAAACCTTGCACCTTTGGGAAGTTTTATTAACCACCTTGTAGGCACACATTACCAGCCATGCCTGTATGCAATAGACCATGTTATGCATAACCATGTATTATTTTCCACCTTGTACGTCCTACACATATTACATGGTAGCTAGTTAACTAATGTACACTAAAAACATCCATTTTATAATTACCACCTTGTAGATACATATGGTACCAACTTAACAAAAAACCGCACCGGGTTAATCATACACCATGTACATAGTCAATGACATTTGATCCAAAAATACAATATTGTAAACTCAATTCTTATGCGCATATGACCTGATACGGAGCTCCAAAATATTTTCCCTATATAGAAGTTGGCAGCAGCTTTAAAAATATCACAGTCTCAACAATGGCACTCTACCAACTTCCAAAAACTATAGAAACATTCGACTTTGTAAGTTTTATTTATTTTTTAAAATTGACTGACTTGTCCAATCAACTCGAATTTTATTGAGGTAAATAAATGTTTCATTTTAGGTCATGGAAGAAGTATTCAGACACTTGAACCTCCGCGAGTTGGATAAACCTGAAAAGACATGTCAACTATGTTTCGACAGTGCATGCAGAGTGAGACGAGAACGTACGGCCAGAGTTAAACAAATTCTGAGTGACCCGGAGCGACCGGACTATGTTTGTCTTGGCGGGTGTGGAAGCATGCTAATGTTGAGAAGGGATTTGCCAGTGAATAATTTATTACGCGATTGGGAATGGTTTACAACACCCCAAATTCCCAACTCATTTGCAGAGCTTATGAGACGGCGTGGAAAGAATGTGGATTTATTGGGAATAAAATTGCACAATATTGATGGCGAGAGGTCACCCCATGAAATATTCTGCATGATACCAAGTGAGGTTGACAAACATATTGATGTCATGTCTAAAATTCAAAATTTAGTAATTAGTGAGGAAGGTTTGGAGTGTTTTATGAAAAATAATCAATTGACAACACTGGTCATTGCTGAAATCTTGTTTAAGAGGTACAAAAGGTTTAAAAAGTAATTTTATTCACTTTGGTGAATGGTAATTCGGGTTTGTCAATGCAAGGTAAAATAAATTCTTCACTCATTGTGTATTACGTATGCCCAGCGGGTTGAATTAAGTTCAACAAAAAACACCAAGAAATTCGATATGCCAAAAAATATCCTTCATCAATGTTATCGCAGGATATCTATTATGCCACAACCGTTGTTTACGTCAGGAATGAGTAACCACGGCTAAGATATATAGTATGTCTACATCTTTTATTTACACACTCCTCTATGCAATGCAATGGTTGAAGATCCGATTCTTCTCTTACTCCTTACTATATACGCCGGAAATGATGACCTCATCCCCAAACATACAATATATAAATCCCGACTTTCCAGCAAATAGTAATTTTCATTTTACATGTGCCATTCATTGTTTGATCTTTGACTGAGATAGTTGTTTGTCTTGAGTAAGAAACTCTTCTGCGACCAATTTGATCTTAGCGGTTCCAGATAATGGTCACTGTCTAATTGGAGTGGTGGATCAAATTCGTGAATTCGGAAAATATATTTTTGTCTTGTTTTGGTTTTGCTACCTTGCTTGACGAAATTCTGCTTGATAAAAAAAATTCAGACCCAAATCACACTCAACACAATATGGAAAGCGAGGATAACAGAATCGCCACGTTGGGACACTGGTAGCAGCTCCGCTGTGGCAACTCTCGCGTTAGGCCGGCGAGGGATGTTGAATTCTTTCTCCCGGAACTGGGCTTTTCTATTGATTTAATCTGTATTTTTCTGTTCATATAATTTGAATTTTCTATTTTTCATCCAGCATTTTCTCAAAAAAACCGGAATTACAATGCAATCGAAACAGTGAAACTAATTAAATACGAACTGTACACACTTTTCTCTGTATTGACGCCACAAGTTGAACAGCGTTGTTAGCGATTGATGGCTGGAGTATTCGGGTAACGTTTTGGGCAGTAGCGGAGAGATGGTAAGCCTTTTTTCACTTCACCTGGGTTGTCAGTGTCAGTGCAACAATTGCACCCCACTTGAGCAATTGTAGACATATCTATATAATTAAAAAAGGAACTTTTAGTTCCTCGTCTTATTAAATACATGCATCAGCCAAATGACAAGATATGATGTTTCAAAAATTTTAAATAATGTCCATGTGAATCCTCATCCTCACAATGAAAAAACACAGTGAATTGTCATTTTTTTACTAATCCTTGAAACATCAATTTTAAATTTCAACATTTTCATACGTTACTTTATGGTTTCAGTGTATAAAAGTTTTATGTATATATTATTATCTGAATCAGAGTTACCTAAAAGTTACTAAATAAGTTACCTAATTAAACCGAAGTTGTTAAATATACTGACTCACCCAATTGTTGTACTAGTTGTTTCAGCTGGCTGAAGAGGGCGACGCCCGAGGGTCTATGGCCAGAGAACAATCCTGGCACATACCAAGTGTAGATTTAAGAATTAGACCTCGGGACATTTCCTGGCGACACGACAACTTCCGAAACACAAGCTGTTCCGTTCTTGTCTAAGAATTTTGACCTGTCTTCAGCTAAAATGCCCGCGGTTTTTTTTTATTTTGTTCCTCCAAACAATCTTACTTGTAGTCAAAGGATGAGTCAAAAAAAGTATCAAAATCAGATCTGAGTATGTGTATGTATCTTTGCATGAGCCTTATGCGAAAGACAAGAAGTTGTTTTGCTATAAAAAATGAACCAAAACATACTTTGTTTTGTTTTATGCAAAAGCTAACTCGAGTCAAATCAACTATTAGCTCATTAGCATTGCCGGTCACGCGCTAACTCTATACTATGTTGCAGAAGATTTTTACATAATTTCACACCCAGACAGACCCTGTTTTCTTCCCCGAACACAAAATGTATGCACTTCTTTAATATCTATAAATTGAACTCAACCATGATTCAATTTCATGTCCGCGGTGCACTTTTTGTAGTATGATTTCCTGATACTTATGCATTTGTTTAACCTTGTAAATATGTTCTCTGCGCTATTTGTGCACTTGACGAAAGGTTACATTTAGGTCGGATTTGAATACAAAAGTCTAGTATAAAAGGGCAGAGATTAATTTGTAATAATCAGTTCAATTCCAATGGAGGAAGACAAAAATACTATTTCTGAAAACAGTATCCCACAAACATTAGTTTTTCACAAGAGAAAATCTAACCGTAAAACACAAGAACCATCATGTCTGTCGGCCGATCAAAAGAGTACATCCCAGGATCAAGACCAAGATGGGTCCATTGCATTGCCCACTGGAAAGACTACAAGCTCTATCCCATCGGACACGATCATGGATACGACCCCGAGCAGCCAAGCCATTTCCGCAAATCTCTTGATGGACTTGTTGAAGATATTCAAGAATGTTCCCGATTTGCATAATCCAGAGCAGTCCTCGTCGTATTCCACGAACCTGACTACGTATGCGGCCATTGCACCACAGAACACGTCCACCTCATTTACCACTACTACTACCGACACTCAAAAATTACAAAACTATAGGTCAATTGGGCCCGAGGAGGAAGCTTCCAATTTCGATTTCGGGTTTGTTGGAGTCCCAGAGATCTCGCAGAGTATTTACATTCGGGCGGCGGGAGACAAGTTTTATACGAAAAAATTAGAAACTACCCCTAGAATGGGGTCATTGCAGCTGAAACTAGTCTTGAAACGCCTTCCCGGAAAAGACGAGGACTACGGGGAGAAGATCACCGACATGGATCTTCTGATTTGGCCGACCGATCCAATGATCAAGTTAATTATGGACTTTCGGAAGCTAACATGGGAGGAGAGATGGAAAGACACGCCAGCAGTCCAGTCCCGCAAAAAAGGCAAGGATCGAGGATTGTCGCCCTCTTCAGCCAGCTGAAACAATTAGTTCTGGGGTGTATGGCCAGAGAACAATCCTGGACAAACCTGGTTGATGTTTAAGTTGTTTGAAGAATTGAAGCTTTTCAAAATCTTTGGAGCACAGAATTTTGGTACAATGTTCTCAGTCCAAGTTGATAACCGTTGTGAAGAAAAGGGAAAGATTTTCGATTCCTGGGAGTCGGGTGATAAAAGTGACTTTTTTCCTTTATAATTTTCCCTCCGCCTTCTGCTACCTGCTCAGAGAAAGGGTTAATTTTTCTACAAAGGATATTATTTAAAGATCCTCTATGGATAGGTGCGCTAGAAATAACTGATTTTTGACCGTTTCGGACTTCAGATTATGATGTTGGTACCTTAGAATTAGAATCTTGGAATATTTTGGTCGAAGGGGTCAATAGTACATGTAGACCCCTGTCTGTCACTGTCACTGTGACTGTCAACAGTACATGTATAAAAATATCGGGCCTACGTGACAAATTCAAGTTCCTTTTATACAATGTTTTCAACCAACGAAAATATAACAATTATTATTCAATGCAATAATTATGGAAAGTTTTTAGGTGTATTCTATGTATATAAACGTCTTTTTCTGAAAGTATCTGTTAAACAAAGATTGGCAATACATTTGCTGTTGTTGCATGATAAAATCAATCTATCAATCAAAGAGTCGGGTTGCTTGGGAGTGCAACCAAAATCAGGTGGTAAGTTGCATTGATCAGGCTAAATATGATCCAATATAGCGAACAAGTACCTTGAGGGAAAGTTGAAAAGAACTTTGAAGCGAGAGTTCAATAGTACGTCTCGGGGGTAAGCGGGCAGAACTTGCAAGTAATGGTGAGAAGATTTAGACTTTGTATTGATGGCTGAGAATATTTACTAAGTTTGTTTACGTTAGTTTAGTTTACTTAGTTTGGACATGAAAAATATTGCCAAGGATCGTCTTACAGATTTCAGGACTGCGGCTATCCTCCTTCTGCACATTCAACTTTATTTTAGAAAAAACCGCAGCCAATTATGTTCAACCGTTTGTAAGATATTTAATTTCAAAAGTGTGGACATATTTCTGAAACACCTTGTATGTTTAACCTGGAACTTATGCCTCGTTCATCTTTTGTCTTTTGTCTATAGTTTAGTTTGGGACGGTAAAATTTGGATTGATTGGATTTTTTATAAAACGGGTTAAAAATGGGATTTTCTTTTGTGTTTGTGTTTTTGATAGGTTTTGGTTCTGCATATTATTGGGATAGAGTGTATGCCTAGAGTTTGAGTGAAAGTGAAAGGGTAAGGGTTTTTCACACGTGAGAGAAAGAGTTAGCAGTCGTCGCAGAACAAGGTGCGGTTGAAGATACCCGGGATTTGGAGAAGATTTGGAACGTTTGCTGGACATTTTTGGAGGATTTTTCTTTCTTTTTTTTGGGAAATGGCGGAGACGTAAGTTTTCAACTTTGGTTCATCAAACTAAATATTTGAAATAATAGGCTAGAATTTTTTTTGAGAAATTGTGTGATTTAGTGGGCATTTTCTTTGCTTAAAAATTTTCTAGGAAATTATAAAACTTAAACGAGTTACGGCCATTTTTTTGTCTGGGGTAAATAAAAATTAGAGATAGAAGGAAAAAGTAGCGTCGCATTTTTTTAGCTTGAATGTCAACAAGCGACAAGATTTTTTTTTCTGAATAACAACAAGTGTAAGGATTTTCCTTGTTCGATTTTCTTTCATTTCGTTGTGTACATTTGCAAGTGTTGCGAAAACAACATGCAAAGAGCTGGTTTACTTGGGAATGTTTTTCGGATGCAAATCATGTTTCAGGGTAAAATGTGAGAACGGTCAGGTTTGCAAATGGTCAGTTTTTTTATTGCGGAAACTACTTCCAGGTAATCAAATTCGCGACTCGTGGACTCGTTAACTCGTGAAATTGATTGCATTTACATGAATACAATTCTGGTTTTTTCAGAAGTTTTTGTGTCACCTTGTACTACAAACCAGGTAAGTTTAAATATTTTGTTGTTTCAAAATTGGGGAAGAGAAGTGGGGGAGCGTTCATATTTGTTTTGGGAATTCCGTAAAAATGTTCCATATAATTTTTTCTATTTTGACTTTTATTTTTATTTTATATTTTATATTTTATATTTTATTTTCTAATTATACAAAATATTTATTGTTCCGTAGTATTTAAACTCAAAAATATTTTTGTTTCAATGTGTGGGTGTTGGGGGTGTATTTGGTATTGATAGCAGTGTTGCGTCCTTCCTCTGGGTAAATCGCTGTGAAGGAAAGAAGTATGTAATATCAAGATTTATTATTTAGTGCAAGTAAAATAGAAAATTACGTAAGCATTATGTGCATGTTTCTTGGACAATCAGAACTATTTTCTTTCCGGTTTTTGTTCCAGGTCCACAACATGCCGCGTGTGAATGTGAGCTTCCAAGCCATTCTAGCGTTCGCGCAGCCGGGACCGAATTAAAGATACCCCCTCGCATCAGAGAGGCCGAGGGGATTAGGAGTAACATAGACTCTATCTCTGGCTGTAGCTCATTTCCTTGTGGGCACATTGCTCACATGTCTTGTGTCATTTGGCAAAGTTGGAGGGAGATGCTCAGGTATCTAGTATATCGCATGTTATACATACCGTATAGTACATAATGTATTTATTAGGTCAGGGAACAGCAAAATCGAGAGAAGGCCGAGGTGTACTGGAATATATCTCGACCAAGATTACTCCAGTCACTGAGGGCTGAAATGAGAAAACATTTGGATTGGAGAGCAAGGCTTGTACCACTCGAGTGGGTCGAAGACCATTGTTAGTTCGATCGCTTAATTAATATATAGAGTATGAAGGGATGAAATTAATACAAATATTATTTGCTTGTAGTAAAAATTACACCACTCCTCACACCTCCAGAAACCAATTATATTTAGGCTAGATGGCCCGTCATCTAGCCAGAAAAAATACACCAGAAGAAGTAGAAGAGGAAGAAAAATTTTAAAGGCAATCACGGCAACTGGTTTGACATTGCAGGTGTCTTTTTGTTTACATGTACTATATGTAAAACATAATATGTCCCATGTTACTGAACTGAGCGAAAATGTCAACCGTCACTTTACACTCATTCGCAGGAATGGGTCAATTACAAAGTTAATGTGTTTTAATTACAATTACAATTTAAAATACGTTTTTTGCCTGCTAATTACAAATGAATACATTTTACATCAAATATTAATTTAACGCAACATTAATATTTGAATTGTTTTCAATGTTTGGAATAATAAAAATAAACTTACCTAATCGATTTGAATTTGGAATCATGAGGACGTTGAATTAAATGATACTGGTGCAAAACATTATAAATGTGAACTGTGTGGGAAATGTTTTACATTCAATATTACTTTGGAGAGAAACCTTACAAGTGTTAGCAGCGTGGAAAACAATTTAAATTTCAATCTATATACAAACCTATATAATAGCCTAGAGTGGAAGCCTTCCTGAAATAAACAAATATTTGCGTCACCATACTAAGGCATTGGGATGGGAGTGTAGTTTTTATTGAATTTTTATAACGTAGTTATGGGATTTCTATTGCGAATTCTGAATTGAAAAATTTAGTGAAAGTTTTTATTGAATTTTAATAATGTTGTTACGGGATTTTCATTGTTATTTCAAGTAGATTCCAAGTAATTTCGGGATCAATTTAATCAGGTTCAGACCTTCATCGTCCGTCGTTCACTATAAGCTAGCAATCACAGAAATTGCCACATTAATTTACTCTCTTTCTTCCTGAAATGAAGGAATTTCACAAACCAAATTTGTAATCCTATAACAACCTTATAAAAATCAACAAAAACTACACTCCAATGCCTTAATATGGGGACGGAAATATTTGTTTTTTTCCTCAAGGCTCCGTAAGGCTTCCACTCTAGACTACTATGTAGTTATGTATTCTCTAAGCAATCTTCTGTTTCGGATTTGGGATCTCTTTACCTGTGATTACAATGTTACCTGTATTGTATTAACGCTATTCATAAATGTTCAAATTCTATTTGATTCTTTAGTAAAGTCTGAATATAAAAATTAAATGTGGGACAAACGAAATGCTATGCTCGGTATTATTATTTTTTTTGTGTACGTGTTATACACAAAAACCTAACTCTGCCAGGGCCCAAGAGAATCCTTTCTTTTTAAAAAAAATCATTTCAAGAAAAATAATTTTTAACACATATTTTGTACTGACCTCTCGTAATGCCCCCCTGCGCCTTTCCAACTTTTCCACTCTCCCTTCTAAGCTCTACAAAAGCTCTAATACATTACAACATCTAGCGACACACGGGAGAACGTGATTTTTTTTATTCACACGAGGATGCGCGGGACACTTGCATGGACAGTGCAGGGCAGTGCAATGAACGGACGGGTGTGGAACGTGAAGTTGTGTGTACGTACATTCGGACGGAATTTAAATTAAAAACATTTCACATTACATTTTAAGTAATCAGATTTCAATTTAATTGTCTGTCGGAAATCCAAGTCACCCAATAAACCATTGGGAGGAAAAAGTACATTTGTGATGCAAGTAAATTTACTACATACCTGATCAATAGCCTTATGATTCATCGAGAGGGACACATGGGGATAGTGGCCTTTGGTGGACTGTGGTTACACCTAGATTTTAAATGTTTAAATGTATGGTTTCAAAACCGTTCTTACTGATAATCGTCAACATGCAAAAATTTAATTGTTTTTCAGAAAAAGTTTCATCTTATAAAAAAATTTTGAGAAGATTAAATCTAAAAAGATTTGACACAAATTTCACAAAAAAAATAGCGACAAAATGGAGTGTTTGTATTTTTTTTTCGTTGTCTCATGCGGCTTATTCAAACTAGTGCTGTGATATTGTAATGTGTATATATTACATTGGTTTGGTTGTTTGAATTATTGATTAATTCAATCAATTCAATTGTTGTTAAGTGAATATGGGAAATTGGTAGAAGGTGTCAACCCTGGGATTCGAGTGACAACTTCCCTCTTTCCATCATCAGTCGTTCCCGCAAAACTTCAGGATTTTCTCTCGCTCATTCCATACTATGTAGTAAACCGTTGTCCCCATCAGAACAGGTACTAGGTTATCCAACTAAGCCTCGTTTACCCTCACGTTCGTACTTGTGAACCGACTTGTGCTGATCAATTAAAAATGCATCTTTTAGAATATTAGCCTCTGCGTGGAAGCCTGCGTGGTTTAGAATTTTAAAAACTCAATTTCCAGTACAAACATCCATAATTAGGACTTTTAAATATCAACGTTACAATTGCGTGACCAGAGAACGATGGAAGTATCTGACACAACTAAATGTCTTAAATGAGGTCACCCGAGATCCTCTCAATTCTTGCCTCCGATGCACGACACTTCTGAGTATAACTATTTCTATCCGGATGCAGTGCCTGAAACAATCAAAAAGCTTTTTGGGAGAGTGAGGTAGTCAGACTGGGTAGACGTGTATTGTCAGGCTCCAGGAAAAGTTAATTATTTAATAAGACATTGTAAACCTAAATTCGTGTATGTGATATTATTGGAATCGGATTGTGGCGGCGCATACATTAAATTAGTTTTCAAGTGTCCAGTTTTTGTTTAAGCGGACCTATTACTAAACATGTCAAAATGTGGTGTAAAGAATTGTATTGGATTTCCTTGTGTAAGTCTGTAGTAGTCAGTAACCTTATCTAAGATAATTTACATTTTGTACGTATTACCATGGGTGGAAAAGGAAAAAATAAGTCAAGTGTAAACGTAAATCGGACGAATAAACACTTAAGATTTTGTATTGAAACGTGAGTGTAAATAGAGTAAGAAGAGTGAGGTATACATTCTGAAGACCTTAATGTGACTCAAATGGAATTCTATTCCAATTTGGTGAATTACCTATGTAGAATCTTGACAGGCTATCATGTGGCTTGTTCGTGTATTCAGTAGTTGCATTTGTTTGGCAATGAATTCTGTCTACACTACACGAAGCCTGTCCTGAGTTGTGAGATTTACTTTTTGAGTGGGATTGAGAGAAGAAAAATTGATATCAGATGAAAATCAGAGTGAATGTCTGATTTCCAAAACAATTAGGAGCCGACTGAATGTTTAATCATATTCTGTTACCTTATATATGTTCGGCTAGCTACCACGTTGTGAGTTAATTGAATTAACCGAAAAAGTGCGTTTACTAAATGAAAAGCACGGCATTACATATTTCTGTAAAAGAATGTGAAAAAGTGGTGTTATTATTTTCACCTAACCCTTTCATAATTTTAATTCAGGTGGATTGGACAATAGTATGGGGGAAAGCACTACTATGGGGGACTAACTCTCTAATCAATTGTCAATACGAATAATAATTACAAAAAATATTTTACGGAATGCATATGCCATAAATTATTAAAATGCTTATTTCTCTGTACACCGATTGAAATACTGTCATCAAATCATAATAATTTCATTCCACTTCACTGCACTGCACGAGCGGGAATCCATTTCGTACTCCTGGCGATGGTATGCGTAGGCGGACTCATAGAAGAATGAGAATCGTCAGCAGTATCTGGATTGCTCCTAGGAAAGAAAAATTAATCAGAAATACCATAATCTAAAATCTAAATCGTGAGATATTTCCTATATAATCTCCTTTGATCATGGCTTGAGACTCACAAAGGTGTTTAGAAATTCCAAAGGCGAGAATTCTTTTACCTGCTGTGTCAGACACTTTCTGTGTTTTGGAAATGATAATTCTATCCAGAAACATAGCAAAAATTTGGCTTGTATTTCATCAATGATTTGGATAAAATTCGTTGCTCCATATATATGTTCCAATAAAAACTTGCTTTGTGTAAACAACCATTTCCTTCTTACAATATTCTTTTTTAATTAATTTAAAAAAAATAAATAAAAAATCCAATTAAGTATTCTATAAGTACACTTACTCAGGCAAATGCTGCACTAAGCATTGCATCAAAGAAAACCCTTCATGTCCTCCATGCAACTCATTGTTTGGTGTTGGCTGGTGTCGGCAGAAGAGTGACTAGGATGAGTGATTGACAGCTTTCAATTAATGTGAGTGCCAAATCTTAAATTTGGCTTTTATATATTTTTTAAAAATAGAATGGTTAAATATGTGTGCGGATATGTATACCAAGTATATACAGGGTGGTCCGTAAGTATCCGCCACATTTTGATTTGATGCTGTCGGGCAACCGGACATCGGATTCTCATGCGGTTTGATACCCCTGATAGCCCCTGCGATTTAAAACATGATAGGCATCTCACCCTAACATGACCTCTCACTAAATAATTACATTCGGACTAATTAACTTAAAAAATTAATTTTGCTGGGACGGCACGGGCTCATTTCCATGTGTGTAAGAGCGAACTGCGTCCAAAGCCCGGACTAATTTTTTAACCAAGAATTTCAGATTAATATCACTCCCTACAAATTTTCGGAGCCAAAAAAAAATTAAAAATCCTTCAATGAGTTATATATTTCACATCCTTGCATGAAAGATCAAACTCTCTAATGAATTCAGACTATCCCCCCCATTAATTAAATCCTTCTTGTATACTCTTGTACTTATGCAATAATAATTAATCTCAACTAATTATAACTATTGGTATGGCAGTCGTGTAATGGTTTCTTGGTTGCCCTAAACGGATCGCGAGTAATAACGCAGGAAAATGGTTGGCCCGCCGACACTGACGTAAGGGGTTTGGTTAGTTAAAATTGAAATTCAGTTTAGCATAAAGCCTCTACTCTGTTACAATTCTGTCGGGCAACCGGATATCGGATTTACAAGCCGTTTGTAGTTGATGTCCAATAGGATAATCTGTTACACTTAAACTTACCCGTGATGGCTAGCTCCAATGAACAATTAAGATATATAACAAAAACTCCATCACATCGCATCTCTCGGGTTTGAGTCTAGTGATACGGTTTAGCTGAACTTGCAGAAAGCTTCAGCAACGGAAATTTAGGGTACCACTAATCAGTTTGTGTTATAAATGTTTACGTTACAAGGGTAGCCCACAAAATTAACTTTTGGTAATGTTCACGTTATTGTCCTCCTATCCATGACTCATGCTCTAGAAACACAAAGAACAATTCTCTACTTCTATCGTCTTATCATTCATTTACTATCCTTCTTAACTCCCTTCTTAACATTCTCAGTTAGTAATTTCCATAAATTAAAAAGAATTCCAAATTTTTGATAATATAAAATGGCTACATACACAAGTGAGTCTATGACGGCCAAAGCGATGCAAAGCAAAGACGAAAGAAAGAACTGAGAGTACGCATTCCAACTTTACCGGATGGTTTTGGGGAAATTCTCGTTTTGTAAGTTATTTCTTGTTCTCATCAAGTTGTCTATGAGCAATCGTATAAAATACCAAGCCCTTCAGCGTGGGCTACTATTGTTTCTGCTAAGATTGAAGGAAGTTGAAATTAAATTTTTATACCAGTAAAGTAAGCACAAATATAACCTAAGGGTTGAAAGAGTCCCAGCACGATTGATTAAAACCGGCTCTAACACATTTCTTGTCCCATGTTGATATGAGATGATGTTGTCCATGGTGGTTCTGAAACAATTAAAAATTTGCCAAAAGCAACTCATCCCCGCTTAGCAAAATAATACTTGGCAAACAAAATATAAAATTTCAGCATTGATTTTTCCGTGTGATCCTCCTGTGGTTAGGTTAGGTTAGGCCTAACCGAAATATACAGTAGACTCGGTCAGATCCTTCAAATTGAATCCATCTTATGAATCTAAAACAATATAAAACTAGGACATATTTTTGAAAGTTAAAAAAAAAGTGTAATGCATGTAGTTGAGCTTTGAGTTCCGCTTCTACATGTCCATCCTTGTACTGACGTATAAATTATGGTTGTCCTTGTATCCGGTTCATTGTCCACATGAAAAGTTTTCAAATGAATTTTATCGATCGGATATTGGCAAAAAATTGTTAAAATATTAATGCAGTAGTCTTACACCACTACTACTACTAACTACTACAGTGTGATTTATCCGAGCATCAACTTTTAAACAAAATAGAATAATTTGAAGGAATTTGAATGAAGCAAGGGAATGCCACGTGAGCATTAAGTGAGTTAAGTTAAAGACTTTTCTCTCCATGGGACTTTTTTTAAATCATTGTTTTAAAAAGACAAATTATTACATAATTTGTTGGGGCTCGGATTAAAAACAATTCATTTAAATATTATAACCGTCACCAAACATTGCATAATCTCCATTAAAATATTCAATCCATCCTGTTGTTAAAATCAGTGCATGAGCCAGGTATGATTTTTGATAGGTAAGTTACTGGGTTGAGGATGAAGGAAGTAAGAACGCAGTCCAATAATACCTAAAATTATTTTCAAACATTAGTTAGTTTTGTAAAAATTTAAACTCACTCCAAATCCAAAGTGTTTGGGATTGTATTTTTTGACTGCCAAAGGTTAAGGTTCTGGTGCTGCTTCTGGTGCATGGACTTTGATCAATTTGCATTGGAACTGATCCATGGGCCAATGATTTTGTGAAGAGTCTGAAGGCAGTCTCTTGGAAATGGTTATTTGTTAATCTCAACTCCTTGTCCGTTTGTACCAAAAGCCGAACTCCGTTCGTCACATTGAAACGGTTGACA
>JAQIXO010001047.1:0-14185 GCA_034700305.1 Protaphorura armata
AGTGACTGCACGTTGCATTGGAGTAGCATAGAGAATACCCGGCTTGTATTTGAGACCCGGCTTCTATTCGGGACCGGCCTCTATTTCTTCAATACGACTCCAGACCCGGCTTGTATTCGGGACCGGCTTCTATTCGGTAATATACGGTATATTTCAATTTTTTTTATAAAGACCGAACTGGCTAACCACCAAGGTGAAATTAATTTATTAAGATAAAAAGAATAAACCAATAATGAATCGAATTACTAATTAAGTAAAAATATATTTCATAATTTATTGACATTTCTTTTGAACTTGCTGTTTGCATGTCCGAAACTATGTACAATTTCAAGAGGAAAGTGAAACTTTGAAGTCCTACTTTCCAATAAGGTGTGGATGGATAAATTCTGAAAGTCTAGACTCTTTCTATCTTTTAAAATTGAATACCGATATTGTTTTATTATCTACCCCAATTTCAGCCACGGCTTGTACTCACGGAGCAGCGAAACTACGAACATTTGGATACAGTAGTAACAAATATACCCTGAAATCCGTACCCAACAGTGGGAAAGAACGCTTAGAGAGAATTCTCATTGAAAATGGATCTACAATTGAGGATCTGACACTTGACATGACAACGGATAACTTCAACCTATTCCGCCATTGTCCAAATCTGAAGTCTCTGAAATTCGGTGAAGTTGAAGGAGTGAATTTCCAATTGCCATCCTCCAAATTTTCAAATATAACAACATTGAGAGTCCAGAACGAGTACTACACGAAACCAGAGTTTTTAAATTGGCTGTTGGAACATTGCCCCAACCTAACATTCCTTGAAATTGGAGAACATTGGAACGCTTCCGAGCGCTTTTTGAAGTTTCAATCAATTCTTCTCAAATTTGATAAACTGAAGGAAATATTGTTATTTGTGGATCCCTACAACTTTACATTGGTGGAGGTTCATTCAATCCGTGAATTCAAATGTGTAAGAAAAATACACCCATCAAATTCCGTGCCATACTTGTCAATTCTAGTTAAGAAACATAATCTCTAAGTGTCAATTCGAGATTATGAGGCGCCGCGGGGATGTAAGAATCGTATTTGTTTTCAAAGAACTGTTTTTGTTGAAAAATTAAAAACCAAAATGAATTGTTTTCCTGCCGGGCTTCAGAGTTTTTGTTCGATTTGAATTTTGGGTGGTTTATCATTCTGGCGATATGTTATTTTTCTTGTAGTTGGAAATCTGAAAATAAACGTCTTCCTACTTGAATGAAAATAAATGTTGAGTCAATTTTAATCATAGTTGTTTTTTCATTACAATCCATCAAAATCATGCACTTTCTTGTTGAAAACTGAAATTTTTATATTCATTATTCATTTATATTATTCGGGTTAGTTCAATACTTAGATTGTGACAATTAGTATTATTAGTATATAGGGACACAACAATTTCAATGCCTTAAATACATAATAAAATAATATTAGGGATTGTCTGATTCTAATCCTAGTCTCATAGTCTCACGTCTCATCAAGTTGAATTTTGTCCCTCGTGCTTACAGGGTGTACCAGAACCAACCGTAAATTCGTCCAATTTCATAATATGCATTACTTTTATCCATGTATGTCTCTTTGTGAGGGAACTGTCAAGACAACCTTATATTCTCAGCACATTGTGGTTTCTCTAAATATCTCCCTCACTTTCACATAAACAACCCCGTATGTGTGCGTGTTAAATAGGACATTAGTGCATTCGAGTTTAATTGCACGCCCGACACTGCAATCAATCCAAAATTATCTTCTGCTCTATGACTTTCTTATAATTCCAAAATGAAGGAATATGTCGCGTCTAGAGGAATTTGGAGAAAAACGAAAATGCATAAATTTTCTATTGTTAATTTCAATTGGTAAATTCGTATGTACTGTCCTATCTCCTCCTGCCGTTTGCCTTACTCATACCTACCTAATGCAAAATTGAGTATCACTTTCTGTTGACTCATCTCAACAAGTTTAAGTATTGGTAAAATTGTGGTATCGATTGCTATCGAAGACATGAAGGTAACAATATTATATTAGTTTGCGAGTTGGATGTGTAGAATTAATACATCATGCGTATATTTCAATCTAATGAATAACAAAAAAATGTCAAAATTTTGACCGCCCCTTTTGGTTCTTCCTGCATGCACATCCCACAGTTTTTTATTTTCGAAGAAACGAAGTCACCATAAATAAGACGAGCAAATATTACGACTCTTACGACTCTGCCAGTATGATATTCAGAATTATTATTACAATGAGTATTGATGCAAAGAAATAATACACAATTTACGTCGGAAGACTCTGGAATTTGCTTATACTCTGATCAGAATGTACCAATTTTATTTAATATTAAGAGTTCCAATAAGAAGTTCAAATATTTTACTTGAATTGTGAAATATTGTATCAATTTGGATCAAATTATTTTATGAATAACGACTTTTCGGAACGCTTGTGTTTTCGAATTGATTTTAGTAGACCGTAAAATAAAATATTTCAATGTTAATCACGTACAATTCTACGTTAATTTCTTGTGATTTCATTGGCATTCATTTATATAATTAATTTGTAACAGTAACCAGTCAGCTAATTTACCAGGAAGAGATTGACGAAGCCTAAATTTTTGAAATGTCATGGTAACTATTAAAATGCCACATGAACTAAATAAATAAGCTAATTTCATTAGTATCGCTAATAAAATGTGAGAATGAAATTAAAAACGACGCAAATCCTAATCTCACTAATTTCTTCAAAGAGTGTGATAGTTCAATTCGTATTTTTAGTGTCGATAATTGACAAAACGAACAAATTATACGTGAAAACACGAATAGTGAAACAAGCACAGTGTCTAAATTTTGTATTGTGATATTTGAAACTTACAAAAATGGCGTTGATCCCGCTCTTGGAAGTACAGTGGGCCCAACTTTTTCGGCACTATGTGGATCTGGCGACCCAACACAATCAACTCTTGCCTTTGTTACAACAAGCAGAACAAAATCAACAACAGGATCGTGTTTTGGAATTGGAAAACCAGATTTTGGAATTGGACGAACAGCTTGGACAGACGCTCGATCAGCAGGCTCAATTGAATGCCAGGATCTTAAAACTGATGGAGCGAGCAGACTGGCACGCAGTTGAAGATGAGCCTCACGGTGTCCCCACTCACTACATTACACCTTATCAAAATCCGTCCGTGCACTTTAACTACGTGGAACCTTCGGATCGTTTCAACCCTCATGGTGTTCGTTACACAGCGGAGCAACGTGAAAATGCTATTACTCAAGTAGCCCAAGGACTCAGCTTCCGTCAAGTGGCTCGAAAGGGTCCTGATTGCAGTCCAAGCACCATTAGGCGATGGTTGAAAGAATACCAAGGAGTTTTGTTGGGACAACGTCGGGAGATGGCCGAAAATTTGTAAAAGTGAGGGAAAAAATCCTCCTAGCCCGACACTGTATTTTATCAATTTAAGACCATGTGCGGTCAAACAGAAATTACTAAAGTATCATGTGACAATCTGAATTTTAAACAAACCGTAAATTAAAATGCTTCATTGTTAAGCACAAACATATGAACATCAAATATTTGCTTATGGTTCACTTATAACTATGGTTATTATTAAATTGAAGCCGTGACCACAGATTTAGTTGAAAATTTTAAAAGCATGACTTAATGTTTAGCCTGTGGACTAATTTTTATACAGAAATAATTCACCAGTTTGGTTCTCTCGCTCACACAACGAACTTATGAACTTTCACTAATGTATTTCTGTTAGATCATTGGAATTTGGCTGAAATATCTCAAACATCTTAGGCATTGTTCTCGCAATAAAAATGGTTTACAATTTGTCAATTTCAATTGTACTCTCCAATCTCAGACTTTCGAGAACTTTGCTTATGAAACCAACGCGAAGTATTAATAAAATTTCAACAAAATCCAATGAACCAGCAAAAATTCACAGAAGAGAAAGTTATTATGCTAAACAATCTGTATTATAAAAGTTTATATTAACTGAGCTAAATTTTTGTCCAATCAGTTTCTTTGAGGCAATATTAATATAAGAAATTTTACGCAATATTAGTTTTGAAGAAATGATCAGGTATTTAGAGCAATGTGTTAAAAGTTGCTTCCCGAACCAGATGATGTCATGTCATTGCTATCAATCTCACGGGTATATATATCCAGACTAGAACAGATTAAATATATTTGTATTACAAAACGCATTAGAGAGTGATCCAGTTGATTTTTCCGCTAAATTTTATCGGATACGATATGTTCTTAAATTATTAAACGATGTTGCAACGATTACGTACACTCTTTGTAATTGACAAAGAGTACATCCATTTTAAAGAATTGCGAAATAGAAATAGTTTGTTACTGTAGGGAAAAGAGCCAGATGAAAAGCATGCAATTGGGATTCGGACGACGTTTCTAGTCAGTAGTGTTCAAGTAGTACTCGTAGCGCGTGTCAAATACATAAAACATTAGTGGCGAAGTCTTAGCAAGTTCAAGTATAATTTTCCCTACGATATTTGCAGTTGGTAAAGAGTAAATCCTCTGGAAGACGCACGAAATCGTCTCTTTACCGTTGTTGCGATTGAGATTGGGATGTTTCTATTCAGTTTACATGCGAGCAGCCGTACCGTTCGAAGTATTAAATTGCAAAGGGACGATACTCTCAAAGGGTTTTCGTGACTCCTATGGTTACTCGGTTCTCTCAACCGCTGCTAACATTTTTAAAATATACAAAAATTTGACGACGACGTAAGAACAGTGTTCATTATTATCAGTAGTGTGTTGACAATTGACAGAAAACCAAACCAACATTTTCCCGGTCAAAATGGGCAGATTAATAATTCTACACATTGCATGGTTCTGGGTTCTGATTGTACTACCAAGTTTGATTTGCACCAACGATAATCCATCACAAATCAAAATTGACAACTTATGGAAATGGATTCATGAATTTTCGGATTGCTACACATTTGTTCATTCTGTTAAAAATTTAAACAGAATTCACCATGACACTTTTCAGTCAATACAAGACCCAATCATCCTCCATGATCTCAATAACTCCGACACAGTTTTACCAATTCTATTGAAAATGAAGTGCGTAATTCAATTCAACTTATTACCAGGAATAGATGATGAGTTTAATGACTACGACCTCAGAAATCCAAAATTCCCAAATCAGCACACTTTACTTCAAGAAATCAATTATCCTGTGTGCGGTTACAGTGTCAATGGTTGTGATAATATCCGTACGTACATCATATTCTTCGCCACTTACGTGGGAACTTGGTCAGATGAGATCAAACGTAAAAAATATCAATTTATTTCCAATCAATGGACATTGTACATCCAACACTTAAACATTGACAAAATTGACTCATTCAATTACCATGGAAAATTGGGTGAAGTATCTCTTATTACTCATGAGTGTCAGTACGAGGTTACGAAATTAGCTCTAGTGCGTGGGTGTTCTATGTCCAAGTTAGGGACTGGAAATTGTAGACAACTTATGGAGAAAACATCAAATACACTGACTAACCATGGAAAACGGTATTTTAAAATTGACACATATTGGCAATACGGGTCTCAGAATAAATATACAGAAGGTTGTGATGAAATGGAGGCTGCACGTGATATTATTGCGAATCAGCGGACTTTATTTTCCAACCCATTTGATCCACCAACCAATTTATCACTCAATGACATTGTAACAAACTTAGCCATGGAGCAGATTGAATACTTTACATCCATAAATGTTTCAGCAAGATCAATTTTGCTTCATGCATACTGGGTGCACAAATTCACTGCAAACTTCGAATACGGCTACACACCAACACACGTAGTTTTTACGAAACACATTCATTTTAAATTTGCCACTTGCGTTGGACTTCAGAAACACCTTGACTTCTCATTTTACATGGAACCATTCCAGAGCTGGGTTAATCCGGATTATTGATTAAGGATTATTAATCCGGATTAGGATTAATTAATCCTTAATCCTTAATTTCTCCAGGTCAGATTGTACAAAATAATCCCAATCCTTAATCCCGAACTTTCGTTTGTTTCAAATTAATCCGTAATCCAATCCCGATTTCAAAATTAATCCATACTCGGGATTAATGATTAATAATCCGGATTAAAATAGCATTCGTGATTAAGGATTAATAATCCGGATTAATTTTACAATAATGGTTAGTGACGAAGCTTGTTGAACTTTCCCCTGCCAATCTTTCCGAGTTTCAGGAAATGCCGTCTCACAGGCATGGAATTTCAAATACGAATAAAAAAAACTGAGAACGTAGTATCGTTTTCGTTACACCACTACTGTTGATCGTCATTGTGGGGCACTTAAAAATATTTCCGTTAATTCTTAACTTGAGTATTACTGCGTGACAGCAGACATTTGGTCGTGTAGACACCGCAGCTTTTTCGGGGCTACACTGCATTAGATCGACAAAGACTTGCAACGTGTATCTGCTACTTTGGCTTATGTGTCTATAAAACTATGTACTCATAGGGCTAAGCACTATTTTTGAAATTTAAATAACTAAAACTAGAACAGTTATTTCAACTAGACATTTGTTCAGACAGATTATTGTTAAATTGAATTATAGTACTTCGAAATAACATAAAATTTCCTTGAGTACTTGCGTCATTTAATCTATAATCCCGTTTTTAATCCGGATTAATTAATCCTAATCCTTAATCCGAGAGACTCTTTAATTTTATTTAATCCCAATTTAATCCAATCCTAGAAATTATTGTCAAAAAAATATTAATCCTTAATCTTAATCGGGATTAATTAATCCTTAATCCTTAATCCGTCGGTAAAATTAATTAATCACCCAGCTCTGAACCATTCACAGCAGCATGTTGGACAACAACAGTCCTATTCTCTGTTTCCGTAGCAATTGTGGTTACAATTGTGTACAAAATAACCACCTCGTTCAATCTAGTTCCGAGTTCGTCTGACAAAGATGCCAAATACCAGAGATTACAAACGGTGTTCATTAGATCACTCACAGCCTCTTTGTCTACTTTGGTACAAATCGGAACAAATTCAAATGTTGAAAATCTTGCGAGAACGAACACAAGGTTCTTAAATTTTGTGAAGTCTGTACTTGCACTCTGGGCTCTTGTGACTATAGTGCTGACCAATGCATATCTTGGGATTGTGAGGACAACATCTCTACTCCCTCAATCTGGAAAATTGGCAGAGTTGAACGAGACGGACGGATTTATAATCTACGGCAGTCTTGGATTTATGGAAAGGTTAAGAGAGGAGAGAGATCTCAAACTCGGCCTCCGTAGATATAACAATATTCTCAGAAATTCTAAATATGGTTGCATTTGCATCAAGAATTCAGGGACACAGACACGATCATTCATGGATTTTTCGTTTTTGCAATATAAAGAAAATGAGCACCCGTGCCCCGTGAACACTGAAACCCTAAGAATCAAAAATGAAGACGCCGGAGATGACATGGATTGGTTTATTATACATCCGTTGATGACTCACCACTCCAAAGATAACAACAGAATACGTCCAAATGATTTAGGTGGACTTGGACACGCAGTCGTATCTGGCCCTAGGTATGATTCTAA
Source organism: Protaphorura armata (assembly GCA_034700305.1). NCBI lineage: Eukaryota > Metazoa > Arthropoda > Collembola > Poduromorpha > Onychiuridae > Protaphorura > Protaphorura armata. The sequence goes on from JAQIXO010001047.1 coordinate 7,624, forward strand.
ATACGACAAGAAGTTCTTCCTAGACATGTTCATCAAAGAGACATCTACTTGCATCAGCAATGGGTACATTGGAACAGAGTCAGAGTTAAATACATATCTCTCATATGCGAAAGTACGTCAGATTGAGAATGGAACAAACTTTATGAGACATAAAGTGGCAAGTCAAGAAATATTTTCAGAATCTGTGGGATACAGTTTTACAAATTGGGGAGCAAATATTCTCTACAACAGAGTGCAGTTATTAATGCAGTCAGGGATTCTTAACTTATGGGAAGTGTGGTATGAAATTATGACGGAGAAGGATGTAAGAAAGAAATTAGGGTTTCGAGTTCGACTCAGTACTACAACGAATTCAGCCCAAATCACAGTAACAGAGAATCCCAAACCCTTAACTATGGATTCTAACGTAATAACAACATTCATTATTCTTTTGGCAGGATTAACATTCTGTTTGATTACTTTAATTATAGAAACTGCTCCGATCATTATGGGTTGGATAAAACATGCAGTCGTCTCAATATACTATGTAGTACTTAGTGCTGCGAACTATACGTCTTAAGTGTAAATTAGCATATTTCAAGGTTCGAGCCGGTATCAAATTCAGATTATGGAAACCCATAAGAAACAACAGTAAAAACTAATTAAAACTCTTTAGCACTGTAATATTTTGTGTCGCGAACTACTCTCGCTTTATAATTGATTAAAATGTACAATTGATTAGAACTCACATATGCGCTCGTTTGATTTTATTTTACTAATTCTACAGCGCATACAAATGGCCCATACACAAAATTATATTCAGTTTTTTAATATACCGATAATTGCGTCTACATTTTAATTGGCAGCGCGTAGTGAAGTGCACAGTCTCAGTATTCAGATTAAGTTAATATTGAGGAATTTAGGACAAGAAGATGGTTGGTTTTGACTCACCCTGTTGTACTGTAGAAAAAAGGAACAAGTCAGGGTGAAAGTCATTACATAAAAATGCGTCCAGATTATTTGTGTCTAATTCAATAAGTACAATGGAATTTGAAAATCGCGTATGTACAGTGTTTGGAATTTCAAAAATTATTGTCAATGATTGATTTCTATTCCTTCTAAACTCTGTAGGAGAGCGAACATAGAATTTTTGTTGGACAATGATCAACTCCAAACCAAACAACTCGAAAAATTTACACAAGAATGTTTGACAAAATATGATTACCGATTTAATAAAAATAGACTTGGTTTGGATTCTACTTGTGTAGTTGTTTATTCATAAGACGGTTATTTCATGACATTTTTAAACTAAATAGGAACACATTCATACGTACGACGGATGCACGGACTGGATGCAATGCTATGCAGAAAATCCAGATAGCATTGAATGGCATTGCCTTGCCTTGAAGTTGAATTGAATGGAATTTTCTACCTGGAGTATTTCTATATAAATCCAGGTGTATAGTTTTACGCTAAAGTGACTAAAGTCATGACAAGTGTCATTCGTCATCAAGTCAGTCCATAGTATTTTTCCCAGAGTACGTTTGTGTGCCTACACCACACCGTACGTTAAAGAAAGTATGATATTCGGACTGTTACCTGTAATCAACGTATTATCGTGATTACGCATTTATCCAAATTCATCTGCTCAACTTCAAGTCAAATCACAGAGTAGCGTCAGCGTGTCGTCTCGTACGCAAGTACAATCCGAAAATCCAGTTTTTATTTGATTCCCAAATTCTCTGCTCTAATTCTCTTAACTAACGCTGTTTTTTTTTAATCATTGGAATTTCAAACTCCACATTTAAAGGTAAAATATTAATATGCATTCATCAATATGTAAGGTTCAAAGTGTGGTAAAGAAGCAAATTTGAAATTGCAGTATTTTTGTTTTGGGGTTTTGAAATGTAACGTTGAAAAATATTAATTAGTGTTTGGACGGCTGGTATTGTGGTATTCCGAATTCCGCTTGTGTTCTTATACATCAAACAACGTAAAATATTTTCAAATTCACAATTAAAATTCCATTGAAAAAATGTTTTTGAACTATCCTTGAAAATATAATTTTTTGAAAACAGTTTTGTTATAGTATATGTCAATGAAAATACAATTTCCAATGAAAATTGTAGTATTTTTATTTTTGAGTTTTGAAGCGTAACGTGTGTAATGAAGGAATGTGAAAAATATTAATTTTATACAATAGTGTGTGGGTTGCTTGTTGTTATTCAGTGTTGCGCTTATATTTTTATACCAAACAACATTAAACATTTTTAGATTCACAATTAAAATTCCACTGGAAATTTTAACGAACAGTTAACATTACATTTGAATTTGGTAAAGTTATATGTAAATGCAATGCAAGGAAATGCAATTTTCAATAAAAAATTGAAAAATCAATATTTTTCTACGTAAACTGACAAACATGCTAATTTTTAACTGACCATCTCTCTTTGTTGACTACATTGTAGATATTGACCTTGGCCGTGACCTTGACCTTGCAACATGGAACGAAATCCATTGATCATGTCAAAGTCCGAAATGTCTGACCTTCCTCCTGAGGTAAGAAATAGAATCCATATTTAATACTAATTCTCAGAAGTACAGTACGAACGAACTCGTACGTACCAGTATAGTATTAATTATTCTATGTATGTGTTAAAAAATCCACAGGTATTGGAGATCATATTTAGTGACACATACTTGACGACCAAAAAGCAACTCCGACTTGTCTGCAAATCATGGAGAGAAATCATTGACAGACGGATTGTGGATTTTCGTATTCGGAACATGAGGACTCAGGCCCAACTCAAAACATTTTTGGATTCTTCAATTGAAAAATTTGCTTTGGTTCAAATGGAATTCACTTGGGGTGTGAAATTCCCAAAGTACCTTCTGAAGGACGGACACAATTTTAACTCACACAAAATCAAGGAATTAGTATTCGCTGAACCATCCTATAAAGTGAACACACTTCATGCCTACATGTCTGGAGATTCACAAGTTTTAAAATTTTTCATGAATATTTTGAAATCTGGATGCCATGGAGTTGAACATTTAAATATCCATTCTGAAATAATGGCACATTTTAATGTCTCCGATTTGGAACGGGCATTGGCATCCTGTGTTCCCTTTAATACAGTCCAGAAACTTACGTTGGCGGTAAGAAGATTTTTTAATTCAATTTAATAGATTCATATTTCATTTGTGTTATTTTCACCTGTAGGTATCACCGCTAGAAATGGATGGGAATCATTGTCCAAAAGTTTGTTCTGCTCCGCTGGGAGCATTCTTGAAATTGGTCAACATTCCAAACTTGAATACTGTCAGATTCGAAGTCAGACCTGATGTGTATGTGGACGAGGAATCCGAAGAGATCATATCCACTGTCGTTGACATTTGTAAATTTCTCCTGCGATATAAGCAAACATTGAGGCATGTCTTCTTGCTATTTGATCATGATCATTATATGTTGGACTTGGAGGAACATTTATCCTTCATGAAAGAACAAGGTCCCCTTGAGTTGGAATCATTCACTCTGGAAGTTCAGTTTGCTGAATCTGATGCTTTGGAGTATATTGGTACGACATATTTCTTAATGACATTGAGATTTTTTTTAAATCAGTTGTCTTCCTAATTATACGAAATTTTTACTGGATCATTTACTCTGGTTAGGTATATAGTCGTAGTTCAACATATTGGGGAGTTTCTCTCTTTTATAAAATCAATATTAATAGAAAAAATGATAAAGTATTACTACGAAGAATTCTTTTAAAAAAAGTTCATAATTTTTCTGGCTTTTATATCTTTTTTAATTCTATCTCCTGTGTGTCAAAGTTTTTCAAAATGTTTTTAAACGTTTAATTAAAGCTTTCCTTTAGAGTTTTATATTATTTTTCTAAATTTATTGGCATTTCTTTTGAACTTGCTGACCGCGTGAATTTGTCCGACACACTATACATTTCAAGAGTAGAGTAAAACTTTGAAGTCTTTTTTTATTATCTATCCAATTTCAGCCACGGCCTGTACGGAGGGGCCAGCTAAACTAAGAACATTTGGATACAGTACTAACAAAATTAGCCTGAACTCCACATCCACGGCACTGACCAACAATGGAAAAGGTCACTTGGAAAGAATTCTCCTTGAAAATGGATCTACAATTGAGGATTTGACACTTATGGTTAACTTCAACCTATTCCGTCACTGTCCAAATCTCAAGACTCTGAAATTCGGTGAAGTTGTGGGAATGAATTTCGAAGGATCACCCTCCAAATTTCCAAATATAACAAGATTGAAAGTCCAAAACAAGTACTGCTTGGAACTGGAGTTTTTGAATTGGTTGTTGGAGCATTGTCCAAATTTAACATTCCTTGAAATTGGAGACCATTGGAGTGATGACGAGAATTTTTTGGGCATTCGTTCAATTCTTCTCAAATTTGATAAACTGAAGGAAATATTGTTATTTGTGGATCCTCGCAGATTTACGTTTGTGAAAGCTCATCTTAATTCAAGCCGTGAATTCAAATGTGTAAGAAAAATTCACCCATCAACTTCCGTACCATATTTGTCAATTCTAGTTAGAAATCATAATCTGTAAGTTTCAATTAAATTGTGTTCGAGGTCACGGGGGCGCCGCGCGGATGCAGGAATCGTATTTCTGTTCAAAAATCTGTTTTTGTTGAAAAATTCCAAACCAAAATGACTTGTTTTTGTGTTATTCTTCATCTAGTAATGTGCAACGAAATGACTCACATAATAATTCACTGTACAAATTCTTTTGCTCGAATTTAATTCTTGGTGGTTTATAATTCGGGTGATATGTTATTTTTTTTATCGTTGGCAATCTGAAAATAAACGTCTTCCTACTTGAATGAAAATAAATGTTGAGTCAATTTTATTCATAGTTATTTTTTCATACCGCTAAATCAAAACCGCTCACTTTCTTGTTGAATCCGTCATTCCGTTGAAAACGTCATACATTATACAATATGCAATTCCGAATTAGGTGATTTGTTATTTCATGGGATTGTTTGTGCTAAATAGGAACATGCATGTGTACGGGTAGGGATGGTACGATGCATAGAGAGGTATAGCATTGCCATTGCATAGCATTAGCATATCCTTAGTTATAGTTTGAATGAACTTTTTACCTGGAATATTTCCATATTAAACACAGGTGTATTAAAAAGGGAGCTTTATAGAGATTCATATGCATCATACATATGTAGCATTGGAAATGGAAATAACTCAAGACTTATGTGAGTAGGTAGGAATTGAACTTCACCTTCGACTTGACCTTCACTTCTGATTCTGCACTGTCATCTCCCTTATTATTTATTTATTTCCAAAAGCCATAGCATATTCGAAGGGTCATTTCATTTGCCCTGTCAATGTCAGTCCAGTATTTTTCCCAGACGATCAAGTACGTACACACGGAGAAGTTGTCTGTCAGGAGTATAAGTGTATTTAATTAGTACTTGGACTGTTACTTAGTTAGAACGTTAGAACCAGCGCAGTAGTTTACCGTATTTACACATTTTGCCAAAATCGTGTGCTAAGTTTTACACAAGTAAACGTCAAATCACAGCTTACAATTAGCGTCATCCGATCAATCATTTTTTTGGAATTTTTAAACTCCGCCCTGCCCTTTGAACATCGGAATTCTAAACTCCACATTTAATTCGAAGGTACGTGATTAATATTAATGTACACAAATGTACCAAATGATAGATTTTTTGGGGGTTTGCAAGCGTATCGTGTGGTAGTAATGTAATTAGTGTTAGACGTGAGAACTATACTGATACTCCGTTTTAATTTTCAATTAAATCAAACAAACTCAACAATGTTTTTCATAATTATTCCATTGCAACAATTTAATTTGTTTTTGAATGGATTGTGAACCGCACGTTTTATTTTAATACGAGAAATTTATTGTTCAGTGAAAATGTAATTTCCGATTCAAAATTCCCTTATGGTTGACATTCTTAGTTTTTAAACTGATCATTTTTTATATTTACTATAATGTATAGGTTGATGCTGCCATATTAGGAGAAATCCACTGACCATGTCCAAGTCTGAAATGTCTGACCTTCCGCCAGAGGTATGAAATCAATTAAATATTACATACTGTTCCAAAAAGTGAAACTAGAGCCTGAAGTATCTTTCTCCGTCGTATTTATACACGTATTAAAAAATTCACAGGTATTGGAGATCATATTTAATGGAACAGACTTGAAGACCAAACAGGAACTCCGTCATGTATGCAAATCATGGCAGCAAATCATTGATCACAGTCAAGTCGTGAATTTTTGTATTCGGAACATGCGGACTCTGGCCCATCTCAATACATTTTTGGATTCTTCAGTCAAGGAATTTTCTTTGGTTGAAATGTCATTCACTTGGGGTGTGAAATTCCCAAAGTACCTACTGAAAGATGGATTCAATTTTAACATTCACACCATCAAGGAATTAGTGTTTGCCAATCCATCTTACAAGCGGAAAAGGAACAGAATTGGAGATTCACATGTTTTGAAATTCTTCATTAATTTTATGAAATCTGGATGCCATGGAGTTGAACATTTAAACA
>JAQIXO010001048.1:0-14173 GCA_034700305.1 Protaphorura armata
CGGCTCTCATTGTCTCGTTCATTTGTATTGGATTCACTCTAGTTCTCCCGAAGAGCTGAGTTGCCGCCGCGACCTCATCTTGGTATGAGGGTTTCTTTACCTGTAATTGGATAAATGAAAATTGGGCGCTAGAGCTTGTAGTATTATGTTTATATTCCTTCTTTGTTCTTAAATTTGAGTCTGAGTTCCAAAACTAATACCTAGATTTTTGTTATATATAAATTAGCCTTACAGTAGAAATGGTCGTCTATCTTAGGTAAACTAATTCCCGAACCGGTAATCTTATAATTTTGTATACAGACAAAAGTGTTCTTGGTAATTATACTAGGCTATAAACTGGACTAGACAATATAATAAACTAGACAATTGTACATATGGATGTACTGACATGTAATTTCCTACGAATCACTAATATATACAGATACTTCCAACTTCCCATTTAATTTTTTAAGATCTTGAGTGCATAGTCAAATGGAGAAATCTGTCATACGCTTTTTTCAATTTTCCATTAGCTCATACTGATTAACATGGGACCGCAGTATTTATTCAGAGTCTTGCTAATCTTTTCCACGTTATATATGGACACAAATTGAATTGTGGAATTGGGCCAGCAAGATGGAAAGTTGAACTTTATGTACGTGTGTCCAAGCGAAAACTCGTACAGTAGAATCCGTACCACCATTCAATCACTCTCGAACCACGAGACACACCGTTCTTATTTAGACGATTACCGACGGGGTACAACCAACCGTATTAGACAACAATTCAGTTGCTCTGAGAGATAGGAGCTTCCGCTCGTTTGGTTTTTCAATGCAACTTCATTCCTTTTGGAAATAAATATGAATTGCATCGTTATAAAAATAAATAAATCATACCCTATCATGCAACATATGCGCATAATGCATTAATAATATTATGCAAAAAATGTGATACTACGGGAGCTAACACTGTCTATTACTTTTTACAAATTTTTTATACATTGAAACAAAACATTTTAACCTAATGACATGAGAAATTAAATACGACTCTCGTAATTTCGTATATTGCTAAGAGAGCAAGGGAGAAATAACAATCTTGAAAAGTTTTAAACATTCCTGCCTACGTACGTGTTAATTCTCTTTCATATAACTAAACTGTATTTCAACTGCAACTCGAGATAATATTAATCTCATTTGGTCCAGTGACCAAGACATTGACTGCAAATATTTTATCATTATGCAGCGTGTAGTGTCATTTCCTGTGTGGTTAATTCAATTTCTTTACTCATTAACGAAAGCTGGAAAACTTTATAATGAAGGACTCTCATTTTTATTATGGAATTTTAACTGTGCCATTGTCGGTCAATAGTGTGTGGATCTAATTATCTCTCCGACAAACGAAAGTAAATTATTATTTTACCGTCTACCTGATAATGACTGACGAAATTATTATGCAAGGAATATTTATTTATTTAACATCTCCCCCGCTGACTTAAATTACCGATTTATATAGCTACTAATTTATTTTGACAGAAATAAACCACGTACCTAAATTCCTTGGTCTTACCCCTTTTGCTGTACTGTTTGAGTGGTGTGCGTATTCTTCTCTGAAGATTGGTGTAACTTGACAACGTTCGCCACGTTGTTGTGTGTAGTTTATTCATGCTACGCACATTATCGTGTAGTCTAACGGTACAGGAATAACCGAACAACACACTCACTTTAACCAGAATAAACGGGATGAACGGATACGTGCCAAGTAGTGTAAAATGTAGTTTTATTTACTTCACGTTTCATAATAATATACAATTAGCTGGTATAGAAAGTAAACACTTTAGTACGGACGTTAATAAACGTTATGGGTCACTGTGTGACCTTGAAAGGAATACTCAGGTAAAGGTACACTGTAGTCATGGTGTCGTGTAGAGTAGCTAGATGGACACTCGGGGTTACGGACAGGGTTAGAGCACGGAGTCTAAGCAATGTGAGAATAGACTCTTTGTGTCTGATGACCCTGGAGGAACACGGCCGGGACGGGTCACGGAGTCTAAGCAATGTGAGAATAGACTCGGCGTGACCCCGAAGAGGGAGACCCAGTGAGGCTTAAGCAATGTGAGAATAAGCCGAGACACTGGTCTGCTGAGCATGGGTCGACCTGGTCCTTTCCACACACATCACAACAAAATGATTTCTCTCCAGTATGTGTCAGATTGTGTCGTGAGAGAAAACTTTTGCGGTCAAAACACTTTCCACATGTATCACATTTGTTGGGGTTCTGACCGGAGTGTGTAATTTTGCGTCTAATTAAGTCGGATGGAACAAGGAAACTTGCATTTCTGCATGTCTGCCCTCAGATTGTTCCTCTACTATGTGTCATTTGAATTCATGTCATGCGTGGTCAGAAATGCTCGCTCCTCAGACTCGGTGGACATCGCTGTAGATTCAGATTTAACAAAGGAAGGGACTTGCAAGTCTATGTCTCGGAAGAGCAGGGGGTCCCTTAAGTCCTCTTCACACTTTATGTAAGACCAGTCCATTGGGACTTTATGAAAGATCCAATGAATTCATTTACAATTAATGACTCTCCTGGTTCATCCTTTACATCAATTTCCACAATCAATATAGCCCCGTGTCTAAAGTTCAATGTCCTTGATATCGGTGCTTAGGGATGAATGCGGAGAGAAGATAAGGAATGCCGACTTGAGCATAAAATGCAGGCGTATAAGATCTAGCCAGGTTTAGTGTAAGGCGACTTAATACATTCCTGTCCTACATCGCAAATACCCTCAGATACGGCCTTGTTCTGGTGCTCTAGTGATAAGTATAGAGTCGGCTCTCTGATTATTTACATTGGTTTTTCCTCCAACATCAGTGCTAAACTTCTCTGGGCCAAATGGTATTAACAAAACCAAATGGTATACCATATTAACAGTGTAACTCAGAACGAAGGAATGAACACCAGAGATAGTCCGATAGATCAACGGGTGCGTTGTGACTTTAATTGTATGTTTCTTTGTATAATGCACAGAATTGACAGAATGAAGTTCAATTACTTGAAAATTAAAAATTTCTATAAATCAAACTTATTCATTAAAATATTATTTTGATGTGGCTGTGACGGACTTTCACTCGGTCAAGTGAGTTAAAATTATTCTATTTTGTAATGAAAAAATATGCGACGATATTTGACTAATTATTACGGCAAATTTTAATTTTGTAATTTTTTAATCAGATTTCATCTCAAATGTCGCTCCGTTGTTGGACTACATTTTAAAAACAACTGAAGGGGTTTCCACAGAAATAAAATTTTGCCATCAACATCATCCTGGTCCCTCCCCTCGTCAGGGTCCATCTCTTCATCATGTGTCATCCACTATTGGTGAGCATCCCTCATAATTTTGTATATTTTCCTCTTCTTCCTGATTCAATTCAAAGTGAATCCCAAGGTCGGTTTTCATGATCAAAAGTAACGAAGATTGACCAAGTGTTCGTCACAAGGACAACAGCCTATAAAGATGTCACACAAATCTTCAAGCAAAGCTTGAATTCTGACATAAGTTTTCCAACCAAATTCTCCCATTCCAACCACTCCTTCTCCCAGTTCAGAAGGTGGATGTGACCCATTAAGGTTGACATTCTCTGCAGTATTCCCAGTCAATCGAATGTGTTGACGCAGTCCGTGAATGTACTGGTATTCGCCATTATGATCCCACGTTGTGGACTTTTGGAATTCTTATTCAAGTCTGTAGAGGTGAAGAAGTATGGAGCTTCACTCTCCTGCGCTTCTGGTTCATCCTTTGGGCTAAATTATTATATGCATAATAATGGGCAAGATATTGCATTGGGTTTGGAGAGTTTCAATAAACATAAAATACTATATGCATACAATTAGTAACATTGAATCCGTTTGACAATAGTAGGTGGTTTTTTTCAATATTTTTTGTTTCCAGTTTTTTTATCCTTTCCCTTGGTTTCTGAAGATCTGTTACCAGGATATTCTTTATATTTTCGTCTTCCTGACGAGTGGCTTTGAGTTCTTCCATTTGACGTTCATAATTTTTAATGAGACATTTGAATTCTTCTCTCTTGGATACAAACGAATAAAATAATATATATGTATACAATTAATTGTATTATTATTAAATGCTTTACCTACTTGTTTTAATTCGTCATCTAGTTTCTGAGTCCACGTATCATCATATTCTACCTGCCATTTCGTAAGCTCGGGTAGTCTAGTGTCTCTATATCCTCACCTCACTCACCTGTATCCCCCTTCGTCGGATTGATGTGCTTCCGTATATCTTTCCCTAGCTTGTTGGTCCCGTGGTGTTACTATCCAGAAGGGATTTCAATTCGACATTATGGAACTAGAATAATTCGAGTTAGTCTTCCTGATTACTAGACTAAACGGAGCTATGTTGGATGAATGGGTGGGTCTGTGAGCTTAAGAAAACGTGACTTTTGGAGTTCAAACATAGGCGGTGACACTCATTGTGATTCCCTGGTTTCTGATTCAACCAAGTCAACTATACCGAACATTTCAACTTAAGATTTTTAGTTAGTTACGTTAGTCTAGTTGAAATTGGTCATAATTAATTAAAAAAAAAAGTGGTCAAAAGTTGACCCCGAGACTTTTTTAAATGTTCAAAGCTTACCTAAAATGGAAAAGCCACCGCCTCCGACACCCACCCCAAAATCCAAAACCACCTTCGCCTCCACTCGAACCGTCACTTCTCCCCTGGGGGACAGAATCCCGTGTATGGCGGATTGGTGTATTCCGCCGGGGCAGAAGCGCGACCGAAACACCCCAACAGGCTCCGCCCCCCTCGCCTCGACATCGAGAAATATTTTAAATGAAAGTGCAATTTGCGTGCGAATAAGTGTGAATATATTTATTTAAACTAAAAATTAAAAACCAATAATGCTCTCTTTTTGTTAATTTGGGAATTTAGGGACAGGATCCACCAATAAATTAATTACATGATAATAAGTGCATTCTAATGCTTGTAATACTGCATTGACCATAGGCAAGAACATTACCAGTTCAGTGTAGTACCTATCCGGGTTAAAGTGAAATTGTGAACGCGTCAGACTGGTCAGACTAAACGTCAAACTGAAGGTCAGATACAATGCATTGTCTTAACTAACTATAAACCATGAACTATTACTATACGTAATAATCTCTTTCATGTTCTTGCTCCTCCTGCTCGTCAGATGAAGATGAAGATGGCGAAGTGATCGCTTCGACTTGTCGTTTCTTTTAGTGTAATTTCTTTATCCTTTTAATATTTGGTGATGCAGTTTTAATTAGTACTGCACTTCTCTTTCGTGATGCCACACTACGGTACAAGGCGAATTCATTGGATTCTCGACGAGCAGAACTTGGGCGTCTTCATGGGTTCATCGTGACACCTTGCAAACTCCTCCAACACCAACGGCCTCAACACCAGAGCAGATGTCAGACAACGAACCAGACTCCAAAGTCCGTAGACTTCAGGGCAGCCTGCCCAGCGAGAAATCTGATGATCTCTGATGAAATTAAAGGGACTGGTTTTCCATCTACCGTTACCGGATCAACCATTATCTCCAGATGTGATTAAATATAGATTATGGCCACCGTTTAAGAGAGAATATGCTGTGGACTTGAAAGTAACGACGATAACAGTCTATTTCAAAAATTTGGAGGACAGAATGAACGCGAGACTTTATATTTCCAGGTAGGCCTTTTGAAATAAAATATTACACTCGCAAATTACTGTTCATAATTAATGAAGTAACAATTTCAGAAATAGGACTCTAGTGAATTATTGTTATATTTTTAATTAAATTGCAAAATCACATTTAATTATGAATTACATAAAAAAGCACGCAACTTGTAATTTGGTTTTTAACTGCACTTGTGTTTTCCAGTTGAGATTCCTTCAATTAGGAATCTAGTTTATTTTCTTCTAAAGTATTGTAGTAAATGAAAGAACTGAAGGAATAGTACGTCAATCGTTAGTGCTGAAAACCACAAATGTATTTGGAACTGTAATTTATATTGTAACGGATCAATATTAAATACTTGTGCTTCGTAAGTAACGTTATGTAAATCCACATGTTAGCAGATACGTATAACCGCACATGTCTTCGGGACATTAGACAGGGAGCGCAGTGGGTAAATATTCTCTAATATTTTTAGACTAACAGCTTCAACAGTTATGGTTAGGTTATGTTCCATAAAGTCGCTTCTCAGTTGCAGCTTGTTTTGACACGTATTGTTAGGTGTGATTTGATTGTTACGTCATTATAACGTTAGTTGTGCTGCTAAGGCCGCTGCCATATATGTGGTATAGTATATTCGCAGCACTGAGATATTTGCAAGCGATGATCTCTCACCGGACGGACAGACGGACGGACAGACAGACATGACAATTTTATGAGCCCTCTACGGGACTGTGTCCACGGGCTAATAATGATTAGCAAAGAAATGATGGAATAGAACTCACTTATTTTCTGTTTCTAAATTACTTAACTCTGACATGATTTGGTCAATAACACGAAGAGTAAGGAAATCGGAAATTAACTCACTTCCACTACAAGCAGATTCTTGGATTTGAGTAACTAGTGCTTTTGCTAAGTGCTAAGTTCGGTACGCTTAATTAGTTCACGATCCGGTTGTAATTGGAACACCTAAAAGAAAAAACATCAAATTCCTTCTCCATACCTCATAGCTATCGGGCATTCAACTTTCGTGTGGACGGAATATTTGATCCAGTTTATGTGCTAGATGTTTACTATACTTCCGAGTATTAGGTAAACCTATAATTCTCAGAACGGCTCTATGCAAAGAGCTGGTCATTTTGGAATTCCAGGCGATTGAGGGACAGTATAAGGCGGAGTGGACAAGGTCGAGAAGGGTGTCCGTCGACATATCACAGATCCTTGGAGTAAAATCAGAATAAAATTTCTTTTCTTCGATTCCCCTCGATGGCAAGGGAGGATTTGGGTTTTGTTTGGAAGAACAGTTTAATTGAGTTCAATCGAAAAAATGAATGAAAGATTTTGAATGAAAAACATTTTGACGACGGAGTTTTACCCGTTGAATGCTGAGAGGTGAATTGAAGTGATATTGGATGAGTTCAGCGCTTGTGTCGGAGTAGTCATGGTCGTTGTCACAGGTCACAGGTCACAGGATATGGTCGATGAGGAGGTAAGTGGTTTTTCTTCGTTGGGTTGAGTTGAGGATGGTGATTAAGTGAGTGAGCGCATGGAAGGAAAATGAGGTCGTGGGCGCAATATTTTGCTTGTCAATTTTGGTATTGGCGCTGTGCGACAGAATGACAGTGAAGTGTTTGTGTGGATGGTGTAAAAACATGATTTCGGGTAACTTTTAAATGGGAATTTAATGGAGCGAAGGCTCCATAATAACATATCTAGGTAAAATACGTATCTGTGTAAGTAACTTTTCGTGCGTAGTGCGTGCATGGTTATATTAGAGGAGAAGTTTTTCAAGAAGTTTTTTCCGTTATTCCAAAACACTCAAAGATGATATGACGTGAGCGGAAGGGTAGATTTTGCATTTGTGTTTGGACATTGTCAATGAGACTATGTGAATTCAAACGAATAAAATAAATTTAGATAAATGTTTTACTTACCAGTACCTTTACCAGTACCTGTTTTACTTACCTTGTCACTGGGACTTGACGGAGGACGATTGATATTTCCGTTGCCGCTCATAATTTTTTTTGCAACTTTGATTTTTGAAAATAAGCAGGAAAAAATGAAACAATTTTCAAAGTGAAAAGTAAGTGTGACAATCTTCACTCGCACGCACACGCACAGTATAATTCTGACAATGTTACAGTACTATTCAAGTAAAAAAAAAGCTGGGAAAAATTCTACGGGAAACATACATACACTATACACATCTGGGTGTCAGACGTGTTCTAAAAATATATTTGGTACACTTTCAAGTGGAAACCAGAAAAACCCACACACTCTAAAATCCTTGAATTCTATTGCTCGTCATCAGAGAAATCTATACAATAAAGGGTCCCGACAAACAATTTCAAACAGAAAAAACAAAAGAATTTTAATTGTAAAAATTGCCACCTGTCCAAGAATCCATTCATCTTTTTTTTCCACGAGGATGAGTTGTCGGTTCACTTTCCACAACATCTGGTGCAGGTGTTGTCGGAATTGAGGCCACATCACATTACATTGCTCAGGTGTCGTAATCCGTTCAATGGTGGATTGATGCATCGCACGGTTCAGGTAAGGTGGCTAACGCAGGTCATTTTTACTAAATTCACGATCGATGACGACGTACGTTTAATTCGTCAATACGGAATTTTATACATTATATATTTTATACTTTCTTTGTCTAATCGGGATCCGTCAGACTGCGGAGATTTTAGATAAACATAGATTTTTGCCCTCGTACGCATTCTTCGGATCTCTGTGAATGCGAAAAATGTAAACAATTCTTATCCACTTCCACTTAACACGCTCTTAAATTTGAATGGAAACTATCAATGTATTTACGAATAAACCCCTGTTGTCATTGTGAGTGACATACGTTCAACTTTTTTGGAGTGAAAAAGTGTCGAATTCAATAGAAGCATAACAGCAACAAAACTCAACAGCACCGTACACTTGGTGCATGGGAATTCACTTCCCATACTAGTTTGACGACTGTAGCTCATGCGCAACTTTACTCAAAAAGATATAGAATTGATTTACGCACCTGCCGTACACCACATCATATAATTCAATTAACAGATTACAATACAATAAAAAGAACATGTGGGCCAAACTTATGGGCCATGCTAAAACGTACATGAGGAGGCGGGGGAGATTTGGGGTTGGGAAGGCGGGATGGGGGAAGCGGGGGAGAGTTTTTGGGAATTTTCGAATTAGGAAAAAATGTTATTGGGAAAAGTTCTGATTGTAATAAATCTTTGTCGTTCGTGAGAGCACGGATGCATAACTTCACTTCACCATAACCGAATTATTCACTGTTACAGTTTCGAATTTCCATTTCATACATACGAGAATTAATCATGTACATGTTAGTTAGTGGTGAGTCCTGGGGAATCTTTCTTTTGGATTTGATGTTGTTTATTTTATAGGTTTTATTTAATTTGCGAATTGTTCGTGGGATCATGTGGGTCGCCATGTGGTGGTGTGGTTGTATTATTTCAGTGAGTTGTTGGTGGTGGCGGTATGTGGATGTGTGGAGGGGTGAAGGGGTGGGACCCTGTTGTGGTGTGTGTTTGTGTTTCATACTCCCTTCACTTTTCTCCTTGTTGTAAAGTCCAACCCGGCACATCATGCCTATTTCCGGTGCATTAGTCCGCACGAGAATACAATCACAACCACACGGACAGAACAGTACAGTATACGAAAGCCACAGAGAGCACAGCCACAGACACGGTGGACAAGAGGAAGCGTTTATTGAACAGTTCAACATCGGAAAAATAATATTTTACATACGCGTTTTGAGGAAACTAAACATCTCTAATGCAAAGTAAATATTTCATTTCAATTTATTTTTGTTAAGATGATGTCTATCTATGCGGGAGAAAATTGACATTTCCTTTCAACTTATTTTTAAAATAGCAGATAAATTCCAGTGGGTTATTTGGGTGCAGATGGTAGATGGTAGATAGAATGAAAAAATTTAAATGTGGTTTAGTATCGCCCGTGGGGTCCAGAGCAAGAGGAAGGGGGTTGTAACTTTGGGGGGGTCAGATATTGCGAAGGAGACAAGCCGAACAGGCAACTCCAATTCCCAAACAAGCAGGTCCAATTCTCCGACACCAAGAGAAGCCAATGATTCCGTGAAAGTAAGAACGACGTACAGAGGAAGTAAGTTATGAGGCAATTAAAATTATGAATGTTTATTAACTGGAAAACGAGTTCAATATGCGTCATTTGTACGTATATGTTTACATAGTGCAGAATTTAATTTTTTTACTTTGGACTTTAGGAGGACAACCTCGTAGATCCGAGTTACGGTGTTAAATGGAGAGCGCCATTCAGACGACGCCAAATAATCAGAGAACCCGGGCTGACCATATAAAGAAAATTAGAGATGCATTTAATAGAAAGACCAACCTAAGGGTCAGATTATCGAAAAGGAATTTTCGGAAAATCCGAGAGGACATGTGTCGTATTGACCCCAAACGAATTCTTAAAAAGGGGCTAAGTTTTGGTTGTTATGTTTTGATGCTCCAGATATATAAATTATTTGCAAGCCGGCGCAGCGCCGTGGTATATTAAAAACGGCTCAACATTTAACATTACAATAGAATGGATGGGGAATAACTTATCTGACCGCTGAGCTGGAAAATTTTTTCATACATGTGTTGTGGTTCCACTCCAACACAAGTAATTTTTTAGTTCTGATTTTTATTTTATCCGGAAATGTTTCCTTTCAAAATTAATAGTTAAAGCGGCGAAAATCCAAGATTTAAAATCGCAAATATTTTTGCTGGTCTAATTTTATTTAGAATTGTAATTATTTTACCCATGTAATTCGTTTTCAGATGCGTTTGTGGCAAAACGGCAAGTTCTGTTTCTAACTGTTGAATTCGTTGTCTGAGCTTTTGGTTTTCTTGCTGTAAAGTAAAGTGGTCCCTTGCTTAGTTAGCCAATCTCTTATTCATTAGATCGGCCTTAGCCTTGATGGAGGGTATGGCCTCTGGATGCTCAACAGGATCCAGTTCATCCATTTTTTGCTTCTTTACTTTTTCCTTTTTTTGAGAACGCCAGGCTTTAGACTTCCCATGCTTGAATGAAGCTGTTGAAGCCTGCTTCTCAAAAACTTGAATCGGTTCTAGGGAAGAATGGCTAGGGCATTCGGCGAAAAGCATCCACAAGCGGGGCATCCACAGCAAACTGAACTTAATTTGTCGTGCGGGTTGGTCATTTTGCCGTGTATATTGGTTATTCTATCGTTCACGCCGTGGGCATTTTGTCGTGCGTTTAAGTTTATTTGTCGTGTAATATATTTCCCTTTAAGATATAATTTGGTTTGGTTCGTTTGACTTTATTACTCAAGTGTATATTTTATAATAATTTTAATCTGATTACTATTGAATTTACCTATCAACTTTTAATATGAGACCTTGAACAAAATTGCTTAAATTTTAAAAGGTAAAATTAAAAATATGGTGAGATTGGAAAAGTTTTTCGTTCAATATTATACCGGTATATCGGTATATACACTGCAAAATCCTGAGGGCTGCTTCCTGCTCGAATTATTATAGAATACTTCGATAACACCGTACCTTGGCTTTGATTTTGCTATGGCACCAATTGCAAGATCACGAAACATAAATAGTCCTGCTACAATTTACAATGTCCTTTCTTCGTTTAAAGTCACAAGAATCAACGCCACTTTCAGATTTTTTTATTAAATGTAATTGTGGAGTAAATGCAGACTTCCACCCACCCGACTGACATTTTTCTAATTATACACATTTCATTACACATATACACAAAGTATATACGGAAGCTCTACCACATTTTAGCATTCGTTGAGACAGGTACCTTCGAATTCAACGGGCGTTGTGTAATTGTAACATGCGGAATGTGCTTCTTTTAATGCTACTCCCCGAAAACTATTGAGCAGCACATTTTGGAGCATACTGGGGAAGGCACATCTACTGTGCTGTATGTTACGACGATTTTACCCGCCATTGAATTTTGAAAAGTCATTGTATATACAGTTTTCTTTTCCCTTTTATACGGTTCTCGACTTTCTGTCTTAGCGTGGGTTCGACACACGCAAAGGGCGGACCCTTAGCTCGCCTGATTTGGTAAATGCAAAAGTTTAAATGAAAAAATTTGGTAAATGCAAAAGTAGTACATTTGTTGTTTTTTTGCCCAGCTATTTAAACTACTGAACATCACCTAATTTTAGAACCAAAGGAAAATAAAGAGAGGATACTAGTTCATACTTTTACTATGAAATTCGCTTAACAAAGTTCAATAGTTTGCAAGTTTTCACGGTCCAAGTGTATATTTTCGAATCATACTTCAAAGAATTGCTGTAACAAGTGGCAGGAAGGTGAGACAGTGTGATCTGGACACGGTTACAAAAAAATATTTTGTGAACAGTGGTGGACAAGTAGTCAAACTCGGAAAAGAGAAATTAGTGTACGAATAAACACACTACAGAGAAAATTATTATTCAATGGCAAAAACATAAGCGTTGCACGTCCAGTCTGTTCCATAAGAATTTGTTATTTAAATGGCAGATAATACTCCAAGGACGGAAGCAAAGTCACAGGGGCCATCTCCAAATTCTGCCAGTGAGCCTCGTTGTTCAAAATGCTTGTCAAAGGAATACCCATGGGCGGCGGTGTTAAAGCAAGTGTTAGCGCAAACAAACTGTTTGGTTTGTGTCAATCAAACCTTGGATTCGACGCGGCGGAGATTGAAGATTTTGCACAATTTTGGCTGTACCAATTAAAAACAATTAATTTAGAACTCTTATGTAGAAATCAAACAGTAAATATAGCGGTCATGTAAAATCCTAAATTGCCATAATCGTAAACCAACTTGAAATTTTCAAGGCAAACCAGGAAAACTAGAATACGCTGGTAATAAAGTTAGCGTCATTACAGTCCTGTCAAACTAAATGTGAGGAAATTTTGACTATACTCCAAGAAATTGGAACTATTCATTTAGAACAGGAGGCTCATGTGGAGGAGCATGTAGTTGACAATAATGGAGATATGGTGCAACAATTTCTTAAACACACAGATAACATGTTAGCTCAGCACATTACGGGAGCCAATAGTCAAGTAGAGCAGAATAAGGAGAGTAGAAAGGAAACACAGGCTGTGCAAAATGATTTAGACAAAAATAGAAGGGTTTTACAGCAGGCTCAGCTAAATATTGATTTAACCCAACAAAATCTGGAATAAATAAATGAAATGCGTAAAGCTCAAGTGACTCGAGTATATAACATACCTCGTAGCCATACGGGCCGGCATATATATTTTT
Source organism: Protaphorura armata (assembly GCA_034700305.1). Lineage (NCBI taxonomy): Eukaryota > Metazoa > Arthropoda > Collembola > Poduromorpha > Onychiuridae > Protaphorura > Protaphorura armata. Next base: position 12,978 of record JAQIXO010001048.1, read on the forward strand.
TCTCACAGAGAGAAAGAACCCCGCTTCTTTCTTCTCACAGGATAATTCGAATCGCACCTAAAAATTCAGACGACCCACGAGTCAGTAGTATAAACAAACACGCACAGCTATCCATCCAAAATTTTTAGCTGTCACGGTACGTGAAATGCAAATCCGCTTCTCCATACCTCATAGCTATCGGGCATTCAACTTTCGTGTGGACGGAATATTTGATCCAGTTTATGTGCTAGATGTTTACTATACTTCCGAGTATTAGGTAAACCTATAATTCTCAGAACGGCTCTATGCAAAGAGCTGGTCATTTTGGAATTCCTGGCGATTGAGGGACAGTATAAGGCGGAGTTGACAAGGTCGAGAAGGGTGTCCGTCGACATATTACAGATCCTTGGAGTAAATTCAGAATAAAATTTCTTTTCTTCGATTCCCCTCGATGGCAAGGGAGGATTACTGTCATTAATTTACATTAGAAGTAATCTAGCAGTGTCTGTGTGGATTAGTCATAGTACCACCACAAAAACTCTCAGGTGATTGTGTATTTGAGATTAAGCCACTGAATTTACAGTGATTAATCGGAATATTCTTCCTGTGGACTTTACTGAGAGAGCACGGACCCGGAGGAGTTTGCGGGGAGAGCACGGACCGGAGGACTTTGCTTAGAGAGCACGGAGCGGTGGACTTTGCTTGGAGAGCACAGAGCGGACGACTTTGCTTGGAGGGCACGGACTCGGAGGAGTTTGCGGGGAGAGCACGGCACGAAGGACTGTGCTTAAAGAGCTCGGGCCTCTCCTACTTGGCTAGACCTACATGGGATGGAGTATATAGTGAGGTCTACAGCGAGAGCGTTGGTTTCGCAACCCGGACGGACTCGTCTGGTGTATATGCGCATTGAGGATTTGTTGCTTAGTAACGAACTTAATCGTTCATCATTCATTCTATGGTAACCGTTCTAATACATTATTCTGTCAAATCGTGAGAAAACTCGTTAAAACCGTGCTGCTACAGGGTACCAACGAACCAGGGCCTTGGAAGGTTAGTTGCTGTAGTTGACATTTTAATAATCTGGACTGTATAAATTTTAGTATTTTACTTAAATATTACTATTATAGTTCCGTAAACTTTAGCCCATTCATCGAGATTTAAAGATGGACAAGGCCGATATTCTGTTCCGCGTTGAATGCGACATCCGTGCCCGAGCC
>JAQIXO010001049.1:0-14167 GCA_034700305.1 Protaphorura armata
GGTCTTTAATCTAATGACCGGATGTACAATTATCTACACACATGGAAATTAATGAAATATTCATAATCATACTATAATATTAAAATTACAGTAAATTAAATTAAAATTAAATTAATTAAATTGACAGAGGCAACTAACTGTTAGTTAGAAATGCATTTAAAAAAATATAAGACTATTTAGTATACACAATTTTTCTAACATCCACCTGATACTTTTGACATATGAAATTAGCAGCTGTTTGGTAACAGGATCCATGATACATTTTTCCATAATTGTCTTTATCATCCAAATGAAAACTATGTGTTGCCAAAACAATACATTTCTCTGACCCATTCATCTTTGGAAAACTAATTAACCAGTCCGTATAATCGAATGCAGTGTAGTCCGCCCACATCCATTTTTCTCCTCTCTTGAATCCACCAATCCATGTGTTAAATGATTCCACTTCTGGAAAATGTGTCATATCAAAATATGTGTTTAAAAATTCTAATTCCTCCTTAGAATGGACACTGGCCAATTTTGACTCATGTCGTTCACAGGTCTGGTTGGCAGAAAACCATGTCACACCACTGGTCGAGATAAGGTTGAAACATTTTTCCTGTCTGTATCTCACCCACCCATCCGGACAGTGTTTCACCCAGTATCCTAAAACAAAATGGAGAAATTAAATGAGTTTCCTAGAAAATTTGAATTGAAAAAGATCTTCCGAATTTTTGATTTTGCTCAAAATTAACACAGGAGACATACAATCTTGGATGAAAAAATATTGTAGTCTAACATCTCAACGTTCTCTAGTGAATATAATAATGTACAGTCAAATAATGGTTGTACCTGAGACTGTTGCCGTACATGAGTTTTGACCATTGACTGTCATGTAGTTCCCAAACTGTAGACAAAAGTACACAAATAAAATAGACTGGGCGTTCATGGTTTCTTACTATGTGTTTAGAAAATAATTTAAAATTGAAATGCATACAAAATTATAAGATTTAGATACAACCACGCCGTGCGTGCTTTGTAATTGAGGTTTTGAATTCCGAAGTACGACTGTCTTTACAAGCTGGATTGAATGATTTGTCCCACATTGAATTTATAAATATAATATATTCAGACAAATGCTGATAGTGTACGTCCGTAGAGATACCGGAATTGTATTTCCTCTCACGAGGGAAGACCGCAGCCTGCAACCAACCGATTTCGTCCAAAAAAAAATCTTAGAAATAGGTCATTGGATATCACGAGACACGTGTTTTTGGCTTTCGGAATTTCCTCCATGGATCCCCGGGGGTCAAATGAAATTACTTGATTATTGACTTTTTCGACTTTTCAAAATCAACAATCCTTATGGCCAATAACATGTTATTTTTGAGTCAACCAAAGAGGGAAATCTTTGTTTTTGGAAAAGCAAAAACGACGAAATGAAAAAGTACAATGATCCCCCCTCTGGTCGACTAAACGAACCATATGTTAAAGACCATAATGATTTTCGATTTTGGAAAGTCAAAAATCAAATATTTTTTTTACCCTCCGGGGGTCCGTAGAGAAAATTCCAAAAACACGTGTCCAGTGATATCCGATGAACTACTTCAAAAATAAGTTTGGACGAAATCGGTTAGTAACAGACTCCGGACTTCCCTCGTCAGAGAGGACGGTCAAGTCATGTAAGACGGATGTTTTTTAGAATTCATTTGCAGATTATGTAATCCAATTGTGTAGTCTTTCTTCGATTCTCTGAAATGAATCCTAAATTCGTAAGGTTTACGTTCAACTCAATGTTGTGACTTGTCATGTCAATGGACAAGACTAGCCTCAAGTCAATAACCTCTCCTGTCCACGTTCCCTATACACACAATAAACGCCTGGTGTAGTCTAATAGTGTAAACATGATTGAAACATAAATATAGCCAACTCGACCAACACTTCCCATACTTTCCTTGTAAGTTCAAATAGCGTAGACATCGGTGTAGATTTTGGATTGTTTGGCCATGCATTTGGCTGAATCTGTACTTCACTTGATCTGTACCCAAATCAGAACTTCAAAAAGAATGGAAAAATAGTACATGTGCATTTTCAAATTATTTGAAACAAAAATTCCCAACTTCTTTTCGTTTAAATGAAATAATTTAATTTTCTATGACTATTTCGTCGGTCCCACTGGACTGACAATGTGTATAGTTTTGTTAAACAGAGTTTTAAGTTCAAGTTTCCGAATAAACGTTTATGTTATTAATTGCTGGTAACCATATTGTACATTTGCATATTTTATACACTCCTCTTCATTGGTCTGGTAAAAAGGATGGAGTGTGTAAAGATTATCTCAAACAAATTATGTATACTCCGGAAATTTTGTCCATAATGTTATCTCGTCTTGTAGCCAGAATTAGAGATTACTCGAACTGTAGTCAATGTACGAAAATAAAATAGACAAGAACTTCATGGCTAATTGTAAAACATATCGTTTGTATTGTATCAAGGATTGGAGTTGGAGTACGCTGGACATTCAAAACTTGCTAAAATATTTTATGACAACCGAGCTTTCTATTGACCTGATGTCCAACTATCCACACTTACATTATGAAATATTCATAACGTTAATATTAGAATTACAGTGGAATTAACAGAGTTAACCTACGTAGAAATGCAGTTTTAAATATAAAAGACTATTTAGTGTTCACAGTTCTTCTAACATCCACCTGATACTTTTGACACAAGATATGACCTCTAGTATTGTGGTAACAGGGTGAATGATACATTTTTCCAAAAGTGGCGTTATCATTCAAATGATGACTACGTGTTGTCAAGCTCACACATGCCTCTGTCTGATTCACACTTGGATAACCAGTATACCAGTCTGTATATTCGAATGGAGTGAAGTCCGCCCACATCCAAATCTCTCCTCCCTTATTGAATCCCCCGATCCATGTGTCAAATGTTTCCGCTTTTCTGAATTGTTCCCATGTAAAATATGTTTTTAAAAATTCCAATTCGTCTTTAGAATGGACACTGGCCAATCTTGACTCATGTTCTCCACAGGTCTGGTTGGCGGAAAACCATGTCACAGGACCACCTGTCGAGAAAAGTTTGAAGCATTTCTCTTCTCTGTATCTCTCCCAACCATCTGGACAATTATTGACTGATCGTGAGTATCCTAAAATAGCAAAATGGTACACAACATCACAAAATCATATACTACGCTCATACGTTTGTTGTACCTGAGTGCGTTGTCACGCACGCGTTTTGACCTTGGACTGTCATAGACTTCCCAAAGTATAGACAAATGTACGCAAATAAAATCGATTGAGTCTTCATGGTGTTGAAACCTGAATTGTCTAGAAATTATAAAATTTAGTCCGAATCAGGCCGTACGTTTGGATGGACGACTGGAGCTGAGATAAGATTTATATTCAAAACTGACCCAATCTTTTGTGTCTCTGTTTCTTTTTGTAATGTCTTTTTTTGTTGTTGAATGTTTTTATACGTCACATGAATTTTAAATATCACCTTATCACCGAGAACTAAGCTTAACTGTAACTAGGAATAAAACGGGTGTTAGGAAAGTCGGACGGACTGAACTTAATACCAAATGCGTTACAAATTAGTATTAAATTTTGAAAAGTTCGAAACCCTCGTACCTTATATTATTCGGATGGATCCATTCAAATTTGTTTCCCTGGGTTATACAGGCAATAAATTGAGTTGGAAAATAATAGGTTGACCCGGAGCATTTATACCCCAGGAGATACGTGTACATTTGTACATCGTTACGGATTAAGATAATTCTAGGGCACGCGCCTGGCAATTACGCAACCTCCAAGATCAGAAATGGAATCAATCAACGACATAATATAATTTACATTACATTCAAAATAGCATTAATTAATCCCCAATTGAGTGGCATTATGCAATAAATTACTCTTCAGTAGCCCTGAATGCCCATCAATCACAATGAAAGTTGTATGTCCAAATGACGATAATGAAATTTTACAATCGCAATCAATTATCAGAGTAGGGTACCAGCGCCGTGCTTCATTGGAATGTCATTATTTATCTTAATTGATATTTTGTAACACCACTTATAACATGATTAGGCAATTCTTCATGTCCAGGGAAAAATCAATGTAAAGAGTTTTTGCGTCTATCAAAAACGAAACGAGAAACTGAACATCGAAGACATGGAAAACGTGACATTACGATGATCACTCGCAATGGTACTTTCAAATAACGTATGCACATTAATATGAGTCTCACAAGGGCTAGTCATTTACAACTAACTGTATACCATCCTCCAGATACGACAAAGTAATTTTCTAATTCCACTTGAATGCCCTGACAGTGAATCAGTCGATTTTTGTCTGTTTAAATCATAATTGTGCCTAAGTTTCATTTCAGTTCCGTTGATTATCTAAGGGAACCGTAATATATCGGTTCACCTGAAATTAGAAGTCTTGGTTATAATGACCTTCTCCTGGGAAATTCAGGATACCAAATTTCAGCCAATTCACTCTATTGTTACTCAATCAAGAGTAAACTGTTGTGGAGCTTATCTAACTCGGAAATTCAAATACGTGTTTGTGAAATATTATTATCATGATTGCAGTACGACACTTTTGACATTCAATTGTCAAACGTTATCTTGTCATTACCAATAAAATAACATTGATATTTGATCAAATTACTGCAGAGCACTACATTATTAGCCCGTGGGACACAGTCCCGTGAGGGCTTATAAAATTCCCCTGTCTGTCCGTCCGTCTGTCCGTGACATTCGCGTTTCACTTCAAAATCACTTACAACCCAACATAACCTGCAGCAAAAAATATCCCAACTGCTCTATCACACTCCTTCTAACATACTGAAACAATTTGCCCATCCAAAATGATTTGGAACTATCTTAAGTCAATACTACTAAAGCACTTTGAACAGGATAATTTTCTTGATAAGTGAACTTCTGAATTGTTGAATTTTCAAACAGAAGTAGCTTTAGTATTTTGGAACGAGTATAGCTTACGAGTATAGCGTATCTTGTAGCGTTAAAGCGGAAGCAATATTAGCGGGTATATAAAACAATGCATGCATGGCCATGGAGGCGATGTACCTCATAACATTATATTGGCAACAAGATCATCATTCGGAGGCGTTATTTGTTGAAAATTACAAGTCCCATCTCATGGAGGCGATATCTCTCCAACGTTACGTATCTTATAGCATTATACTGGAAGCAGGACTAAAATTTGGAGGCGAAATATAATTGCATTATAATGGAAGCAAGATTATCATTCGGAGGCGATATCTCTACAACGTTACGTATCTAAAGACGTATATTCGTAAGCGACGATATTTCTTTGGGTGCTTATACCCGTTCCAATTCTGTGTTGTTTTTGAACCAACATGTTTGAAAGCAAAACGACATTCAAAGTGCTTTAGTAGTATTGACTTAAGATAGTTCCAAATAATTTTGGATGGGCAGCTTGTTTCAGTATGTTAGAAGGAGTGTGATAGAGCAGTTGGGTTATTTTTTTGCTGCAGGTTATGTTGGGTTGTAAGTGATTTTGAAGTGAAACGCGAATGTCACGGACAGACGGACGGACAGACAGGGGAATTTTATAAGCCCTCACGGGACTTAGCCCGCGGTTCGAAACATATAGTCCCCAAAGGTGTTTAATAATAGTTTCCAGTCCGGCGCACCCCCGTGCTTCCCACATATAGAACGTCTTAATTGTATTATCAGTGAAGCCACTGGGACGGAGCAGTGCTCCGAGAGGTAGCTGCCGAGTGCGTTTCATATGTGGGTATTTAGCATGGAGATAGTAGCGCGTTACGGACGGACAGACGGACGGATAGACGGACAGACAGACACACTACGGACGGACAGGACAAACTTATTAGCCCTTTACAGGACTCGCGTCCACGGGCTAATAATTTACAAACAGCACAGAAATCTCACAAATTCTCGGTTTATCAACGTGACCTTTGGGGTGCTTGGCTTGCGGTTGGACTTTAGTCTTTTACTAGTCAACTCACAATAAACTTGGATCATAACCTGTTCAAAAAGACCACTTTGCTCAATAATATTTACTTCGGGTTACTGTCGTCTTTGCTTTCCTCTTGACCTTCCTTTCATTCTGAATCTGATGAGTATTATTTTACTTAAAGTTTCTGTTTATCAACTTGACTTCTGGGGTACTTGGCTTGGTTTGATTTTACTATTTAGAAGTAAATACACACAATAAACTTACAATGGAACATTTCGAACTGATAATTTCAGACTCGAGTCGGAGCAATCACACACACTGACATGCACAGTCATAGTGTAGATACTGTAGAATGCATGGGTTGCGCTCTCGCCCACGCACTACAACACTAGTAAATTTAAGTAAATGAGAAGTAGTAATTCAAAGATACAATTCTACAGCAAATTATATTTTATTCATCTTGCAGATTGCGATCTCAATTCAATTGGGAAATCTTTGTACTCTGCGCTAATTATTATTGGCAGGTATACCCAGGGAACTCTCCGGGAATAGAGAGGCAGGATGGACATTTAATAGATGACACATGTTGTCGAAATAAGTGCTTCCCCGAACTTGTAGGCATGTAATCATGTTATTCTTTACGTCCGTCTTGCTCCATGTGCTTGAACAGACCTTCCGGATGCAATTGGAAAATTGGCAATTTCCATTCCCCTGCCAAGCATATTGGTATATATCCAAGCCACGACCGAGTTGTATAATCCAAGAGTTGTTAAATCTGAATTCAAGTGTAAGCAGAGCCTTAGTTGGCATTACGTTAGTGTACGCTCCGAGGATTGAACTCAATAACTTTAGAACTTACACGATGAATCTATCGTGATCGTTGTTAGGTACTCCTCCCTTCAGCTCAACATGGAATTTTGGCAAGGTTTTTAAGTCTATAGCAGGATTCTCGGCTTGCACCTTATGTATTTGGTGGTTGAAAATAGTACCGTATATGTTTGTCTGATTGTCCGAAATTGTAGAATACCATGATGAGTGGAATCGAGGTGGAATGTCACACGCCCTTGTCGTTATAATAGTAATGAACAATTTCTCCCAAGCGGTGACACTTTTTGACAACAAAGTGTACATTGTTTCTCCAAGACTAACAACCTGCAAAGTATTCAACAGATTAGACAGAAACCCACTAGTACACGCTTGCGAAATTGTTGTTCAGCTAATCCGTCTATTGATTCTGCTAATATTCTTGAGATATGATGCGAGATACTCTGACCTATAGATCTAATCAAATATGACTGACCTGAAATGGTGTCACCAAGTATGGGTCCGCGATGAGAATCTTTTGCACCTCACCATGACTTACAACATGACCTATCGGAGCACTAAACAAATTGTCAGCCTGGCCATTCCCAGTCGCACTTTTTGCTATTAGGTAAGCACAGAAATTATGACCTTCAAGTACATCAACTTCTTCAGAATCTCCGGAAAAATTAAAAGGACTTGGCATCGCCATACTACCCCCAGAATTATACAACTAGATACTCGATTATGCGCGTGGTATGCAAGGCATATAATAAATCTAATTCAATTTAATTCTTGCTTCAAATGAAAGTGAAATGGCATGCATTGCTCGCAATCTAATCAGGAACACAATCTGTTACACGTTCCAATTTTAATCTACGTATTTCGCCAATGTAACCTAACTATTGTTTTACGGAAATTGCGTCTCAGTTGCACTCGAAATCGTGAGTTTATTGGGAACTGATAACGCATTTATTTACTCGACCATGGATCGTGTGTGATTAGCTTTGTCATGAAATATCAGTCATATGATGCGGAATAATTTTACATATCCTTCAGTTTCAGTTGGTTATCTGTGGCGGACGCATATTTAGTCAAACTTCGGCATGGCGAGCAAAGTTTTAAAGCAGAATTTGAAATATTTCCCGAAGCAGGAACATATAGGGCGAGTTAAAACACAATTGGAAGGAGAGGAGCTCGATATTTTTCCGGAGAATGAATTAAATAGGTTTAGCGGTTTTCTGATCTCAGAGAAAACGTTCATGATTCGTCGTGATAATGATAATCCTAGTTCTCTGACCAGCCTACGATTTACTCTGGGCAATTTGAGCAGGGCGGAGGTAACATGATTGGCCAAGTTTTCTCTACAAAGTGCGTACACATATATAATGTGTTTTATTTTATATTACAGGTCAATCTCTTTCTCAAAATATTGAGCGACATACCAAATTACTATTCGTCTATTAGGAGGATTCTAATCGTTTACATGTCGAAGGCTGAGAATGTGGATGAGCAAAGGCGGATAAATGTTTTGCGGGGCACAATATGGGGTTTGTATAACGGGACCAGCTGTTCAGGTCACATTGACATTCAACTCGCTGTTGATCCGGGGCATATCCTCGAGAACAGTCATCAGTAAATTCTCAATACATTTAATTATAGCGGTGCAACTTCATCATTTTGTGATCTACTATTTTACAGTATCGATGTCTTCCGCTGGTTTTCTTCTGTTCATGTTCAAACAGATGAAAGTATGGGCCAAGTTGCATTGGAGCTCACAATGGAAACACCAGGCGACAGCTAATCCTAGCAAGCGAGAAACCATTGGAATTCCATATTACATATTTATGAATTCATACTCCTATGTCCATGTTGTATTGCGCTATTAGAACGTCATCTTGTATATTGTGAAATGATTTAGTCCTCGCTGTCCCTAACCGTGTGTATGAGTTGCTGAGCATGAGCTTATCACGATCTGTGATAAGATAAGACCTGAAACGCAGTAACATTACAGTGCATGATGAAATATTAAATAAAATCCGTGAAATGCAACTCTATACTGTAATTACTGTTATCCTATACTATAAAGCTGATCAAATAATTGTGTGTATGTGTGTGTGTGCACGGGTCTACAAAAAAAAGTATGTCAACCCTGTATTAATTATCACGGTAATAATTTTTATTAATTTTATAATTAAACGAATTATAAGAAAATCAATTAATCTCTACCTAAAATAGATCCGCCGGTTCACTACGTTTCCAAAAAGTCATAATTCATCCAGTTCGTTTAAATAGTTGTTGAACAATTCAATTACGCGACCCCCTCTTAATCCAAAAGTATAAGCTATCAAATATTGTGTGCATTGATGCAAGGTAAAACGTCTGTAGGCATACGTGGCAAGGGGCCGAGAACTGCCGTGCAACAAATGTATCATTACCCTCCATAGACGACAAAGACGAGAATGACTATATTCATCACGTTATTATAACAAGTATTCGCGGTAAATCTGAATAATTTTATTAAAAATCAATTGAGGGATTCCAGAACTATTTCAATTCATTTACACATTTTTATTTTAACTGAAGAGCCAGTCTGGACTTCTGGAAATTTTGACACTCAATTATTAGAGTTCAGGCGGTATTCACGCAGAGCTGCTGTTGCTTACACAAATTGGAGACCAAATCAGCCGATTATTTCTAATCCAACCTTCCCTGTGTATTTTTGGTATGATATGGTAGCCGCTTCGAATTGTCAAGTTCATTCGGAGACATCTCTCAAACGCTACATTTGCAAAGTAATTAAATTTATTGCATTTAATCTGTCTATTCATGTATTGTGGCCTGCACTCTTAGAGAGTGCAAAAGTGTCATGGCGATTCCACAAAATCTACGTCACAGCTCAACCACTAAGCGGAGATTCCACTGCGCTCCTTCCTTGCTTACAGTAATAGTACACAAAGTGCACGAGAGGAATAGACTTGTACTTTCTTTACTGCGCAGCGAGTGGCACGTAAAAGTGACGTTCCGGCATCGATTCCTACTCAGTGCATTGGGCATCATCCTTTTATTTAGTTATCTTTGCAAAATAAATTAACCACACCATAACTTAGCGTCAATCCGTCGTCGGTTTTCGTAAATATTTTCTTTAACACTGAAAATTAACTGAAAAACTTTCACGTAACATCCATGGCTACTTTTTTTCCTTCGTTACATTTGTTAATTCTATGGGCACAATAGGTAGCTCTGAAGTAGGCTTCAACGACGTCTACAGAACAAATACTATCCTCTAGAACAACATCCGCGCGATTAGCATGTCTTCAGCAATATTATGAACTAGCAAAAACCCATACTACGTATGGGTATATAAAAGTGATTTCTAATTTATTTATTTTAGGTGTTGGATGTAGAGAATTGGTCACATCTAACCTTTGCATCATGTGATCCGATTGCACGAGTAGAACAATAATCCAAACTGAGCAAAATATGAACTGAAACATTGAAAAATATAATAATTTTTTGCACCGAGTTCTGTAACATGTTGGATAAGTGACTTGTGTGCACAAATAAACTTCTTACCGCTCCGAACATTGCAGGACTGTTGTTGACTGTTGGTATGACTTCTCAAGGGAAATAATGTTAGCCACACTAGTTCATCAGTGTAGAGATAAATCTTTTACATCCGGTTCTATATATTTTTTTATTAATGCTAAATACATTACAGGCCTGGAATTATGCCGAATGATTTTTTATAAACATACGACATGCAGGATTCAATAGAACAGCCAGAGACAGTTTCCACAATGTTTAGATTTAAATACTAGGAACTCACTGTACATTCGCATAAAGAGTGTGAAAATTACGCGTCCACAGGAAATTCTGCCCATTATCTCTTCTTGTACCCTGAATATGAGAAACTCGAATTTTAATTCAGTCATACCATTTAGTGATATTAGAATTGAGAAGACATACTCAAGAAAAATCATTCCGAACAAAGTTTGCACAATTAAGCTCAATTAGTCAAAGCAATTAAAATCAATTAGTCAGACTGAATCAAAAATACACTCATCATTTTAAATATAATTTTCATGCATGGATGATTAAATTAAAAATAACGTGTGTCTGTAAAAATAACATGTAACATGAGTCATGATATCATTACATGACTCATGTCATGACGTCAATTTTAGATACTAATGTAATACAATCTCTAGTCTTGCTTCGCTTCTTAGAATTCATTTCTGAATTCAAACTTTTATTATTCACACGAAATGTACATTTTAATTTTAATTTGAAAACTTTACTCCCAAGGGATTTCTGTAATTGGTTGAATTTCAAAGGGTGCATTAAAAATATCAAACTCATCTTCAGAAGATCCCATCATTTGCACATAAAATGGGATCATGTAATTGTAGTCTTCATTAGTTGGACAAGTCTGGTCAGTATCCGGGATTGGTGTGGCTGGCACAGGGGTTGTAGTTGAAGGCGGCTGCGGTTCCACAGTTGGCCTTACGCCGTATATAGCCTGGAAATTGTGATACGAACTAAGTAATTTCAGGTAGTCTTGGATAAAACTAGATTATAGATTCTTAAGTTACCTGGATCCCCAGAATGTCATCTTTTTGAAGTTGAAATTTAGGATTGAATGTTATAAGAGAATTCATGATTGAACCAGTCGCATTTGAATGATCGAGTCCTATAGAATGACCAATTTCATGGGCTGCAAGTTGTCTGACGTCAGGCTCTTGAGAACCATCTACCGTCCAATCTTGTTCATCATTAAAGTGTATGTCACCGCCCTCGGCTGGATAGAACGCATGGGCGGCTGTCAGATCACGGAAGGGAAAGCCATCTCCATGGTCTCCACTTTCAAACCTAATATTAATGTCAACGTCTAGATCTGTTGTGGCTTCCACGAAATTCAAATTTGTATGAATTTCCCACATCTGGAAAGCTTTTTGGATTTCTTGATTAACTTCAGATGGCGTCGATGTGGTTGTGGATCGTTTGGTCATGTGCTTGGTCACTTTGTAGGTCAATTGAGCCTTATCCCATCTTGAACCTAGACAAAGAATATTTTACATTATTCTAATTTTTTTTTCAAACATGTTTTGATACTTTCCCTACCATGGAGGACGAACCGCTTTGTCCGTCTCGAATCACGAATTGAGTTGTTGTCTTGGAATTTATCAGGAACAGCACATCTCGGAGTTTGCATCACAGTCACCGTCGCATTGTCCAGTTGACCAGTTACACTGAGGCCAAAGAAAGACTGGAAATCTCGTAAGGCCCCTTGTATACTCCTGGCTTCTGCAATTTTGTCTGGGATTGCCTCACTTGATATCCAACCATATTTTGACAAGTATTCCTGGAAAAATAACTGACTGTTTTTCATTTATTTATTTAGGAGTTAGAAGTAGAATCAAACTTGTTCAGTCATGTCTAACCTTTGCATCATGGTATCCAATCGCACGGGCAGAACTACAATCCAAGCTGAGCAGAAAATAAATTGAAATATTGTATGACAGAAAAATTTTACGGACCGACTTATTTAACATTTTGAATAATTAACGTGTGTGCACCAATTAATTTGTTACAGAACAGAACTATAGTTGACAGTATGACTTCCCAAGTGAAATAATATTAGCCAGACTAGTGTGCATCAATTCAGTGATAAATTTTTGTGCATCCTGTTCTGCTTGTACTAGGTGCATTAAAGATGCTTGGAATTTTATCACATGATAATTACAGTGTGTTTCATGCACAGATTCTGTGTGTAATGTCGTACCAGCATATTAGTTCACATTGGCATATTAGGTTTCCCTTTAGTGCGGGTTTTAGACGAAATGGTGTGACTTTATTCCGAAGAATTTTATTTATCAATACGTACGACTTCAATGTTCAGATAGAGAAACCTAGAATACTTTATGTATATATAGTTGGTCGGTTTACGAGGACTAAAAATGCGTGGTTTCATTTTACGACATATTCTTAATCTCAATTTTTTGGATATAACGGTTAGATTTAAATACAGTACTAGGAACCACGCTGTACGTTCGCATAAAAAGTGTGTGAATGTATACAATTGCAAAGACTTTTATGCATTTCTTATCCACCGGAAATTCTGCCCATTACCTATTCTCGTGCCCATAATATGAGATACACCGATTTTACTTTAGTTATACCCACATAACAATATAAAAATGGGAAAATATATTCAAAAAAATCATTCAAAATGAAGTTTGCACAATTAAACTCAATTAGTCAAACTAAAACAAAAGTTTATACACTCAATGTATAGTAAACAACATTTTCATGCATAGATGATTAAATTAAAAATAATATTTGTCATAATATCACCAAATGTTTTATTGTACTTTCTCATCAAAATTCTAACCGTGTGTTTCACAATAATCTAGTCATATTTTACTACAGTGTCATACAGATGCGTGTCAAATGAAGCTTTACCACGAATTCTGAAAAGTTTTGTGACATTTAATCTAGAGACCAGGGCGGCGCAGCCAATTAGCTACGCATGGAAATTTTGGACTTATTTGTGATGAAAATTCCTGGGTACGTCTACCGGTGGATTCCATTTCCTTAGAGCTCAAACCATACAATCCATAGAATTTACCAAGGTAGATTAATTAGAAAAGCAGTTTTAAATATATAACATTATTTAGCGAACACGATTCTTCTAACATCCACCTGATACATTTGGCATATGAAATGAGCAGTAGTGTCGTAACACGATCCATGGTTAATCATTTTCGCGTAAGTGTCTTTATTATTCAAATAATGACTATTAGTTGTCAAGATCAAACATGTCTCATTCCCCTTTGGATAACCAACATACCAGTCCGTATAATCGAATGCTGTGAAGTCAGTCCACATCCAACTCTCTCCTCTCTTGAATCCACCAATCCATGTGTCAAAGGATTCCGCTTTTGTGAAATGTTCCGTTGCAAAATAAGATTTTAAAAATTCCAATTCATCTTTGGAATGGACACTGGCCAATTTGGACTCGTAATGTTGTTCACAGGTCTGGTTGGCAGAAAACCATGACACACCATTTTTCGTCATAGTAAAAAGTTTGAAGCATTTCTCTTGTCTGTATCTCACCCACCCGTCTGGACAGTGTTTCACAGAGTATCCTAAAACAAAATGGTTACACACATATACATAATAATTATCCAGCCATTTATGGAATACCCTGTCGAAAATGTATATCACAATTTTCTCATGAAATCTGAATATAATAATGTACGGTCAAGAATAATTGTACCGGAGTATAATGGCAAGCACGAGTTCTGACTATTTGCTGATACGTAGTTCCCAAGGTGTAGACAAATGTAAACAAGTAGAATAACCTGAACCTTCATCGCTATTAACTATGG